>SJYW01038320.1:1695322-1710777 GCA_006410735.1 Raphicerus campestris
ACCAGGCTCCTCCGTCCATGGGATTTTCCAGGCAAGAGTACTGGAGTGGGATGCCATCGCCTTCTCCACTAGTTACCTACTTTACACGTGGTCGCTATATATGTCAATGCTTCTCTCCCAGTTCATCCCGTCCTTCCCTTTCCTCGCTGTGCCCACATGTCCCTTCTCTAAAAGGTCAGTTTTACAAAAGCTGTTCCCTTGGATTGTTTCTCACCCGATACATGTCCTCTGGTGTGCAGTAAGGCAAAGTTTGTATTTCTTAAAATCAAGATGTTTGATTCTGCCAACGTGAGGACACTAGACAGGAGGAGTAAAAGGAGTAAAAAGACACTAAAAGTAAAGACAGGAAATGGTAAACACATCGCTAGTTTGTTTAATGTAAATCCCGACACGAAAAACCTTCTTTACAAAATCTCTATTTGCTATGTTAATCTTTTCATCCTTGCCACTGTTGAAGAATGTTCCTCTTCTGGTATTATAAATCCTGGATTGTTTCCAAAAGCTGCCTAACCCAAGAAAAATGTCTCAAGGCCCTAACCTATTTGCAAAGATTTATGAACATTAAAAAATATTACAGATTGAAGTATTAAGCATGGTCTCTCGGCTTATTAAGTTGGCGTGTGTGTGCTACTTCTCTAAGACTGTTTTACATGCTGTTGTTTTACTGGAATCAGCAGGTTGGAAATTTCCAGGTTTGTTTATCTGAAGCATTAGTTGTTGTTGTTTAGTCACTAAGTCATATACAACTCTTGCAACCCCGTGAACTGTAGCCTGCCAGGCTCCTCTGTCCATGGGATTTCCAAATCCCAGGCAAGAATACTGGAGTGGGTTACCATTTCCTTCTCCAGGGGATCTTTCTGGACTAGGGACTGAACTTGTGTCTCCTACACTGGCCAGTGGATTCTTTACCCCTGAGCCACCAGGGAAGCCCTGAAGCATTAGTTATGACATCCTAAAAACTTTCCGTAGTATATGTACATGACCATTTAGAGTGCATCATAAACTATTTCAGCAATTAAAAATTAGAGAGCATTATTTTTATTAATTATCAACTAAAATATCAGAAACTGAAAGCAATGGAAGGAACATAATAAGTGGGAGAGGTACTGGACAGGAAGAAACAAAATAATGGATAGTATTTGATGAATGATGATTCTGACGCAATCACCGTTCCATTTACATGTATCATTTCATCCAATTCCTGTAGCCATTCAGCTAAACAATATCTCAAGGAATATTCGTATTTCTCTTTTACAAATGAAGAAACTGAGAACTGATGAAATAAAACAATCTGTTCAGTGATTACACAAGCAGTATATGGTGAAGGGAGGATTCAAATTCAGGCACCCTGCCTCCGATTTCTACAACTTTACACTATGCTACATTAACTCACTTGTATTATTTTCCTGAATTATACACTGATAGCTCTGTAATCTGAATTATACCTTAGCAAGAAGTCATGAACTCCCAATACAAACACCAGAATGACATTCTAACCAGGGTTCCAGTAGCCTTACATAGATTTTACGTAATACTAGGCAATGAGGCCTCCCGATTTTCTGCACTTAAAAAATAAAATCTTTTCTCTGATTTTTCCTGTAATACACTGTAGAAAATAAAGCCTATACTTTCTGGCCCTGTGGCCCCTTCATGCTCCAAAAAATGCTCTGAAAATTTATTGAGGATCTCAAAGACTTTTTGTTCATGTAAGCTATATCTTTTTATATTCACTGTATTAAAAATTAAATCTGAGAAATTTTTAAAAGCTGAATTTATCACCTTATTTTAAAATACATGGGACTTCCTTAGCAGTCTGGTGCTTAAGACTTTGCCTTCTAATAAAGGGGGTGCAGGTTTGATCCCTCGTTGGGGAGCTAAGATCTCACATGCCTCATAGCCAAAAAATACAAAACAGAAATAATATTGTAATGAAGTCATTAAAGACTTTGAAAATGGTCCACATCAAAAAATTCTTAAATTAATTAATTTCACTAAGCACAATGCAAATCCATTGGGTGTTAACAGACATAAATATACTTTTATGAAAAATAACTACATTTTCTAAAAGAAAAAAAAAGCAAGGAACTTGGCATTAGTTTACATTTCTGGCAAATGCTTCAACATGTAGCTCTGTAGAAAGCTGCTGGATTGTATGTCTGCTTCTGTGTCAATGACATTCTTAACTGTCCATACATTAGTGGTGAAAAAAACGAATGACCCGTAGGGTCATTTGCTACACTGTGTTGACTTGTGCTAAGGTCCAAGAGTTTTGTACATCATTATATTTGCTCATTCAGTGCAAAAGCCCAAGAGACCTGATAATTAAATCCCAATCATTTAAAAAAGGAAAAGCAGAATATAACCCTGACCAAATGAAGCTTTTGTTTCTACCAGCACAANTAGTGGTGAAAAAAACGAATGACCCGTAGGGTCATTTGCTACACTGTGTTGACTTGTGCTAAGGTCCAAGAGTTTTGTACGTCATTATATTTGCTCATTCAGTGCAAAAGCCCAAGAGACCTGATATTTAAATCCCAATCATTTAAAAAAGGAAAAGCAGAATATAACCCTGACCAAATGAAGCTTTTGTTTCTACCAGCACAAATAAGACAGTAATGGAAGAAATCATTATTTATCATGGAATGGTTCCCATCATGCCATTTTAATCCAGTGAGGAAAGTTATTGGGAAAAGAATGGAAGCCTTGATCTGACTCCAAGAGCAAAAAGCAGCACCAGGCTCCTCCTTTTCAGGTTGCAGCTGTTTCTCGTAACTAAGACACATGTTTGTTTTCTAAAATAATTGTGAGGACTAAGGAATAGCTACAAATGCCTTATGTAAAATTAGAATTGTATTTTTATTTAGTTTATAGAACTTTACCAGAAAAAGAGATCAAACACTGTTGAACTGTTTGAAGTCCATAAAAAAAAAAAAAGATTAGAATGAGCCATGTTATACTTGATTCTTCCTTTGATACATACTGGATACAACTCTGGCAGACATATATGTCTAGCTAAAAAGATTGGTGATGGCTGTGTGACCAAAAGCATGTGACCCAGTAATGAAGAATAGATTGTGGTGAAATTGACTAGCTTTTCTTCTGGCAGTAATTAGCACCTTGGCTGCGTACAAAACAACCCACCAAACTAATCTTTGTTCCAGCATTGTTATTAAAAGATGCTTTTTACTTGATATGCCCACACCAAAGGACAGGAAAATCTTGCACTAATCAAGAGGGGCCAATAAAACTTGAGTTCTCTGTTTGTTGTTCCCAGAAGGCACCTTTAAACACAGAACAAATAAAAGAATGAATTGATTCAGAATGGCATAAACAACATGAATCAATGGGAAGCATAAACAAAAGTCCAGCAGAGATGTTCTAACAACTTCCTTAGGCCATAGGGCTACTGGCCAATCTCAAAAACTGAAAGAAAAACAAGAGTTACGTTAAAGTCTTGTATCGGATGTATTTTCTGAGCATCCAGAAAATACACTGTTAAATAAATGTCTCCCTCCAGTGACTGAGTAATGGTTTCTGTCTTTAGTACATTATATTATTGCACTTACTTGAGTGTTTATAAGTTCCTCTGCCTCTGAAACTGTGATATTAAGGCTGAGAAACATCCTCCTGGCACACGGAAGGAATAACAGAAGAATGTATGTTACACTCTGTGAGGGCAGAGATCTTCCACTATTGCATCCCCAGTGCCTAGACCACTAGCACCCAGTAGGTACTTGGTAAACTTCGTTGACTGAGCGGCACAGTCATGACTGCATGTGCGCTCAGTTGCTCAGTTGTGTCCGACTCTTTGTGACCCCGTGGCTGTAGTGCCATGGCAGGCTCCTCTGTCCATGGGATTTCCCAGGCAAGAGTACTAGAGTGGGTAGCCTTGCCCTCCTCCAGGAGATCTTCCCAACTCAGAGATCGAACCTGCACCTCCTGCATTGCAGGCAGATTCTTTAACTGCTGGGCCGCTGGGGAAGTCCACGGTTATGATTACCAGCCACATATTTCTCCCACTGAAAGAAGAAACTCTGTTCCTTTTCTTTTAGCTTATTTTAAGCTGAATTTTTCCTAATCATGACATAGATTTCTATGGCTCTTTTTTTTTTTTTTTTTTTTACTGATTTGCCCTGGGTAGGCCCTTAGATTCTCAATTCTTCAAAAGCCAGAGGCATTTGTTTTACCCATATCTGAACTCTGCACATTTTTCTTTGCAACAGTAAACTCTAATGATGTTATTCATGGTAAAATGTCATATCCTATTCTCAACTCTTTTCATTTTATGTTAAGAAAATGTTAAACCTATCTTCTTGATGTCTCCCTTGTACATCCATCAAAAAGTTAAGAAAATCAAACAAGGATATTTTAGAAAAATGCAATTAGTATAAGCACTTCGAATGCCCTCTGTCTTCCATCTGCTCCTGTTAGCTCTGGTCCAGGCTTGTCCTAAGACATCTCCTTGACAGAGAGGATCAGGGTNATTGTGGTGAAATTGACTAGCTTTTCTTCTGGCAGTAATTAGCACCTTGGCTGCATACAAAACAACCCACCAAACTAATCTTTGTTCCAGCATTGTTATTAAAAGATGCTTTTTACTTGATATGCCCACACCAAAGGACAGGAAAATCTTGCACTAATCAAGAGGGGCCAATAAAACTTGAGTTCTCTGTTTGTTGTTCCCAGAAGGCACCTTTAAACACAGAACAAATAAAAGAATGAATTGATTCAGAATGGCATAAACAACATGAATCAATGGGAAGCATAAACAAAAGTCCAGCAGAGATGTTCTAACAACTTCCTTAGGCCATAGGGCTACTGGCCAATCTCAAAAACTGAAAGAAAAACAAGAGTTACGTTAAAGTCTTGTATCGGATGTATTTTCTGAGCATCCAGAAAATACACTGTTAAATAAATGTCTCCCTCCAGTGACTGAGTAATGGTTTCTGTCTTTAGTACATTATATTATTGCACTTACTTGAGTGTTTATAAGTTCCTCTGCCTCTGAAACTGTGATATTAAGGCTGAGAAACATCCTCCTGGCACACGGAAGGAATAACAGAAGAATGTATGTTACACTCTGTGAGGGCAGAGATCTTCCACTATTGCATCCCCAGTGCCTAGACCACTAGCACCCAGTAGGTACTTGGTAAACTTCGTTGACTGAGCGGCACAGTCATGACTGCATGTGCGCTCAGTTGCTCAGTTGTGTCCGACTCTTTGTGACCCCGTGGCTGTAGTGCCATGGCAGGCTCCTCTGTCCATGGGATTTCCCAGGCAAGAGTACTAGAGTGGGTAGCCTTGCCCTCCTCCAGGAGATCTTCCCAACTCAGAGATCGAACCTGCACCTCCTGCATTGCAGGCAGATTCTTTAACTGCTGGGCCGCTGGGGAAGTCCACGGTTATGATTACCAGCCACATATTTCTCCCACTGAAAGAAGAAACTCTGTTCCTTTTCTTTTAGCTTATTTTAAGCTGAATTTTTCCTAATCATGACATAGATTTCTATGGCTCTTTTTTTTTTTTTTTTTTTTACTGATTTGCCCTGGGTAGGCCCTTAGATTCTCAATTCTTCAAAAGCCAGAGGCATTTGTTTTACCCATATCTGAACTCTGCACATTTTTCTTTGCAACAGTAAACTCTAATGATGTTATTCATGGTAAAATGTCATATCCTATTCTCAACTCTTTTCATTTTATGTTAAGAAAATGTTAAACCTATCTTCTTGATGTCTCCCTTGTACATCCATCAAAAAGTTAAGAAAATCAAACAAGGATATTTTAGAAAAATGCAATTAGTATAAGCACTTCGAATGCCCTCTGTCTTCCATCTGCTCCTGTTAGCTCTGGTCCAGGCTTGTCCTAAGACATCTCCTTGACAGAGAGGATCAGGGTGTGGCACACAACACAGACAGTGGAGTCTTCTAGTTCTTGGGTCTCATAATGGGAGTGTGTGTGTGTGTGTGTGTGTGTGTGTTGGTTGCTCAGTCGTGTCCAACTCTTTGTGATTCCATGTACTGTAGCCCGCCAGGTTCCTCTGCCCATGGGATTCTCCAGGCAAGAATACTGGTGTGGGTAGCCATTCCCTTCTCCAGGGGATCTTTCCAACTCAGGGATCAAACCCTGGTCTCCTGCATTATGCATAAAAAAGAAAGAATTTATAGAATCCTACTTCTGTGTGATGGCTACTAGGAGAAAAGAATTAAAGTTTGAGCCTAATGAAAAATTTAGTTTTAATACTAAATTTTCAAATGAAATCATACCAATGTTAGGGAAAAAGTAATTTATGAAAATGGTCTTGACATACTAATCCCTAAAACAATACAGTAATTGACATTAGGATTCAATGTTCAATTGACCGTGGCAATGTGAATATGATCTAGTTAATTTTCTTGTTATCTTCATAGTCTCCAGAGTGTGATTAATTTTATTTGTGACTTCCACTTGGTGTTGATGTAGTTCCTCCTATAATAAAATCTTCTTCAAAGAGTTTTCAATAACCTAAACAATAAAAAAATACACGAGATAGAAATGAAAGTAATAACAACATAACTAAAAATATGAGACTGTCTCATAAAGTATAATGTATAAAGTATACAAGTATATAATGTATAAAGTATAATGTCTCATAAATAATAATGTAAATTGGAACTAATAAGTTTATTTACTGAGTCATGACTGTTGCCTAGATGGCATTTGACTAAAGCTTTGCTGTTTGGGCTAAACAAAACCCAAGAAGGAAAAAGAGTTCCTTCCAGGCTATGGTTGCTTGTGCCAGCTTCTATTAGGTTATCTCCACTCCTGATCCAAGGACCCTGGCAGCCTTACAGGAGCACAAGGCACCAGCTGCCTCCACAGCCTTCTGCACCTGGGTGTGAATGCTTCAGGCCTGATAGCTGAGGTCAGGGTGGAAATTCACAAGCATCACCAATGTATCATAGTAAACATGGCTCTCAGTCTTAATTGTAAATTGGAACTTCTTGAAAACAGTTTCTTCTATTTATATTCTGGAGTGCTCCTAAGGGAAAGAGTTCTGCCAAAGGGAAGCCCAAACATGCACGAAACTACGAAAGATCACTGCTTGGTCTTCTTTAGGGGCAGAAGTCATGGAGTGTGGTGGATTTTCTTCTATTGACCAGCCAGACTGACAGATTGATACTGCACCCTTGTTCATAGAAGGCTCTGACCATGTTCATCCAGGGCTTTCTTTTTCCTAAAGAGTCTAGCTTCATCATCATTCCACTACTAAATTAACTTCCCCAAAGACTCTGCATCATCTTCTGATCATCAGATCCAATGACTGATGTTCATTTCTCATCAGACAAGATCCTGCTGAACCAGTCCATATTCCCTTCAACTTCTGACCATGCCTTTGCCACCTGCCCTCCGCCCCACCTTAAAAAGTGGCTCTTTGATCTTCTTTTCTCAACCCTGTCTTCCCTTCCCTTTGAGATCCTATTCACTCTCCCAGCCTTCATCTAAAAAACATACCACTTGGGTTTCCTTCCTTAACTTTCTGTTTGTGGTGCATGCATGCTAAGTCGCTTCAGTTGTGTTCGACTCTGCGACCCTGTGGACGGACTGCAGCCCTCCAGGCTCCTTGGCTCATGGGAATCTCCAGCAAGAATACTGGAGTGAGTTGCCATTCCCTTCTCCAGGAAATCTTCCCAACCTAGGGACTGAACCCACTTCTCCTACATCTCCTGCGTTGGCGGGCAGGTTCTTTACCACTCGTGCCAACTGGGAGGCCTCTGTTTGTGAACTAACATCTTTTCCCAAGTCACCTGAATCCCATGTACAGAGGAGCCTGGCAGGCTACAGTCCATGGAGTCGCAAAGAGTGGACACAACTGAGCGACTAACACAAACATAGTTTGTTCAAATATTAAACTTTACTGAATCTCCACCTTATTATATTTACCATATGAAGTTTCTATTAATGTAGGTTCAACATGGTCAAATATTAGTAATTTCACAGGATTCACTTTGCCATCATACAAGTTCAAGTGCTTTTAATCTCAAACTACTCCAATAGCCTCCTGTTTCCTATACTTCCATTTCTCTACCTACAGCTCTTTCTGAAAGTTGCAATTTATTAATCCTTCTAAAGTATTCAACTTTGAGAAATTATTTATCTTATGTAAATAGCCTAAATAGTTTTCACTTTTCATTGATCACCTTACAATTTGCCCCAAACCTATCTTTGCAGGCTTTTGGCCTTACTCATCTTCAGATTCCCTCTGTTCCAGTTGAACTGGTATAAATATCATCTTTGTCAGATATCTGAGCAAGCTCCAGGAGTTGGTGATGGACAGGGAAGCCTGGCATACTGCAGTCCATGGGGTGGCAAAGAGTCAGATATGACTGAGCAATTGAACTGAACTCACACATATACTTCAGAAATTCCTCTATGAATAGACTTAAACATTAATCTTACATATATTAAGGTTATATAATATATACATTTCCAGTATCATTCACTTCACTTCCAATTACTGTTTTCATGACGTGTCTTTTTCTACACACTGTTTAAATGCCTTCAAAGTACAAATGGTATCTTTTATGTCGCTTTATTTCTTCATTAAGCAGACTAGAGAACTTTGTATATAGTAAGTGATCAAAACATAGTTGCTCTTAGCACTTTTTTTAAAAGGTCTGAGATACCTATCTCCTAAACACCGTCACTTAATCTTCTCATCTGAAAATAGTTCTCTGGGCCCAGAGATGGGATGTCTTTTAAAGCAATTTTTAGATGAAACTCTCCTATCAGTGCTTCTGCAGTTTATGCTATCGTGCACTTGTGGACTGATCTATCTCCTAGGCAGACTCCTAGGTTTCATCAGAATAAAAACTGATGAAAGATAGATTCGTTTCACAGGTTTTTAGAATCTTGCACTAGACTTGAATTTCTTTAAATTGCTAGCAATGAAGTCCTGTAGAGGAGAAGAANGCAGACTCCTAGGTTTCATCAGAATAAAAACTGATGAAAGATAGATTCGTTTCACAGGTTTTTAGAATCTTGCACTAGACTTGAATTTCTTTAAATTGCTAGCAATGAAGTCTTGTAGAGATGGGCTGTGATATAGCTCAGAATCTATGAAATCCAAAGAGCTTGATTACTAGAGTTAAATTGAGAGCTTTGATACATGAATCCTGTTTTCCTGGGACCTCATAATCTGTTATCTGAATATCCAGATAAGAACATGCCTCTTTTGTCATCAAGCCATAATTGTTTGGTTCTTCCACCACCTGCTTGATTTATTTTTAAATACCCTAATCTTAGTCTTCTCATGGATCTAAATAAAATAATTTTTAAAAGCCCTGCTGGGCCCCTAACACTTGCTATCCATGCTTCATTTCTGCTGCCAGACAATTGCTGAGATTAATCCAAGATGATTTAAAAATAGAATTGTCTTTGTGTTTAGATAACTCCCTAAAAAGGTAACTCTAAATCTTAAAGTTGTATTTCCTGAGAAATTTCTATTATATGGTCCACTTTATTGCACAAAGAATAAAAAAGGCTAAGAATGAATCATTTAGACTTGAAAATAATTCTGTCCTTCACCAATAAAGATAAAGATAAGAAGTAACTTCATAACAGCACACTCTCTTCTGATCCTTTACACCCTTTTCAAAGACTACTTACAAAATAAAAGTCAATAGACTTAAATAAAGATTTATACCATTAAGCTCCAATTAGGGAAAGATTCATTTCAGAGGACCACAAAAAAAGATAATGAATAGGGAATAAAATAAATTAAATTTAATCTTTGGATGGGACATACTTAGTTAAATTTCTAAGTATCTGATATCATAGCATCAAAGTCATTTGGTTTAAATTCATGATTAAAGAAAACAAGATACCACATTTATTTAAATGTCCTGTATTCATTAATTATTGAACCACATGACTCGATTGCTATTTTACCTTGGTTAAAGATTAATTCTGGCTGTTTTTAAACTTTCCTTAAATCTTTTTACTTTGTAATTAAGTGGAAAGGTTATACCTAAAGTTAATTTCTATATCATATTAGGAAGGAAGGAAAATTGATTGCACCAAACAGAAAAATTTCCCTTAACTCAGACGTATTGATTTTAAAATGAGGGCCAAACAAGAAAAGATCTTGTTTCTTTTCTTTTTTTTTAATTAATCTACATTCTTCCTTTATTTGTCTTGGAATGGATTACAAAGCTTTCTTACAAAGCATTTCATTTCTTGGTTTATAGTCAATGTAATATTATTAGAAAAAAATTTACCATCTCACAGAAATGCATATGTCTGCTAGTTTTTTCTTAAGTGCTACCATCTGCAAACTAAGTGTAATTAATATAATTTTAAATTAAGCATCATAATTTACTTCTCCAGAAGAAAAAATGTGTATTTCTATTTGCTACCTTCCAATTCACACCCCAAATATTTATTAAATGTCTACATGTGAGAGTACTTTAATAATTCCAATAATACTTTATAAGAAATGCAAGCAAAATATATAGATACATTTATTTTCTTCATAGGCAAGAATACTGGAGTGGATTGCCATTTCCTTCTCTGGATCTTTTTGATCCAGGGATTAAACCCAAGTTTCCTGCATCTCCTGTACTGGCAGGCAGATTCTTTACCACTGAGCCACTTGGGAAGACTTATTGTACTATTATAAATTTATAAATATAATTATAGCTATATATTATAATCACATATATTTATGTAAATATATAAATATAATTATAATATTATAAAATTATAAATATAGTGCTTTGTAAAGTTCAGTGAAACACTGCAGTGAATTATTGAGCTTGAGAGGATAGTAGGAAGCCTCAAATTTGTAGCCAGCAGAACAGAAGTGTGGGTGATCTGGTATCTGAAGTTGAGGGCAGCCTTGTACGGGACTGTACCCTGAACTTGTGAGATTTAACCAAACTCAGGCAAGTTGGAGGAAGAATTGTATTGTGCACAGTATGTTACTTCCGAGATGTAGAGGCTTCTGCTTCTCTCTCTCTCTCTCTCTGTGGGATCCCTTGCTCTCCAGAAATTAGTTGCCATGTTGTGAACAGTCCCAGAAAAAGTTCCACAGTGAGAAACTGAGACCTCCAGCCAACAGTTATGTGAGGGAGACTCTTGGAATTGAATCCTCCACCCTCAGTGAAGACTTTAGATGACTATAGTCCTGACCGATACTTTTGTTATAGTTTCACTTGAGACCCGAGATAGCACCAGTCCTAGATCCCTGAACCACAGTAACTGGAGAAAGCCAATGTTTCATTGTTTTTAACCACTAAGCTTAGGGTAATGTGTAATACTACAATAAATAACTCAAAAGGGAGGATAAAGTTATTTCTGTTTGGTTTGAAGATTCCAGTCTCTTGTTTTCCAGTGCATCTCCAGGTACAAGAATACCTTGTAACTGCCCCACCTCTGTCATTGATTAATTTTTCTTTGGAATGGATCTCAGTCAATATACTTAATATGCCCCTTAACCAGTAAGATTGTCTCTCTAGACTTTAAGAAAGGCTAAACCAACCCCTAAACTCAGTCACTTATCATACCAAAAGTATATTTCATAAGCACATTGTAGGTAACTCCCATGGACGCAGGAGCCTGGTGGGCTGCAGTCCATGGGGTCGCTAAGGGTCAGACACGACTGAGCGACTTCACTTTCACTTTTCACTTTCATGCATTGGAGAAAGAAATGGCAACCCACTCCAGTGTTCCTGCCTGGAGAATCCCAGGGACGGGGGATCCTGGTGGGCTGCCACCTGTGGGGTCACACAGAGTCGGACACAACTGAAGCGACTTAGTAACAGCAAGCCAAGGATTAACAGTGTGTTTCATTTTTTCACCTCTGTACGTGGGAAAAGGTGAGGAGGTTAGCACATGGGGCTCTTATCATGGGGTTCAAAACTATGTATCTTACTTCTGCCCACATCCTGTGACCAAACTCAGTCACACAGTACCATCCCAACTTTGAAGAAAGCTTCAAAATGTGCTTTTTATATCTGGTCAAGAAAAAAAAAAAGGAATTTATGACCATCAGAAGTCTTTGCTATAGAGATATACTTTCTTTGGGGTACATTTGGTCTGGTCAGTAACATCAAAAGATATAAATAACAACATCCTGTACCCCAAATAATGAAATCTTCATAATCAACAGAAGATGGATTAGTACAGTATCAGTAAATATCTCTATGAGGTGGCACTGGTAGTGTAGCATGACTTATAGTTTCTGTTTTGGTGAAAATGTTATACCATTTATTTACACTGTCACAAAACAAATAATATGAAATCTAAGTTTCTCTGTTTCATCTACAATTGTATTTTTTTTGTTCTATCACTCTTGAGACAATTACAGTATCTGTATATTTCTGTGTGACCTGATTGTGAGGATTGGGTTGAAGGACATTAAAGGCAACAATGAGTGAAGGAAGGGCATCTTCCTAGAGACACACCTAGAGACACACTCACCCAGGTCATTTGTTCTGACCTGAGTTGCTTCTAAGATGGACGAGTTAGTGCCTAATTTCTCCAGCTCATCTCATCTGCAGCCATTATCTTTACTGAACTTTTAAGTTTCGCTCAGCTCAGAGTCTTCATTCCCATGGGCTTAGACTCAACAACGTGGAGCAGCAGAGTATAATGAATCCTGCTGCCCTGAGTACACGCATATCAGATCCCTCACCTGCCTCCTTCTCCAGCCACGCCCCTGCCTCAGTTCCTCTTGCCCTGCCCTATACACACACCTGTCACGGGTGCCCTGACCGTATGCTTGGGGTTATGCTTAACTGTATGTCCATTTCCCACACTAGAATTAAAGCACCAGGCTGAAATGTAAACTACAACATTTAAGTCTTAATATCCACTTTGTTTCTTGTTAAATATGATTCTGAAATCTCCATATCCCTTTACGATATTTAATTTAGACTAAAATACTAGAGGGAGACCTATAAAATAATATTTCTAGTGTCTCTGGACCTGCTCACTACTAAATTTCTCCCTTTACCAGCAGCTTCTGATGAAGTTTCAGCATGGATGAAGGCCAAGCTTCCACAAATATGACGTTACTCTCCCGTTGGTTTTATCCAAGGACCTTTTGAAGAGTAAGTGAGCTACAGAGAAAGAGAAGCTTAAAAGGACTGAATATTTATTTTTGAAAACTGAGTATTCTAAGCAATTTTGGCATTTGTAAGATATTAAATAAATCACCATAATATTATATTTTCACATGTATGGATTACTACAATGAAATGAAGACTATGAAAAATAGATCTGAATATGAAAAAAAATTGATTATGTTGGAAACCAGAAAGGCAATATATAGTAATACAAAACATCTTAAATCATTCTCTCTATATGCTTATTCTTGAGTTCCTGGGAACCCAGAAAGGAAAAAAAGAAAATGTATTATCCAAGCTAAACAGGGCTCACTCAGAATCTACAATTTAAATTAAAATTTAAAATAAAAAGTCAATTTTGTGGCTAATTGGCATATACCCTAAAGAAGAAAGGGATTATCCAAAGATTCAGATGCTCCCTCTCCCAAAAATCTGCCTGCAAAGCTACCTTGAACTTTAATGATAATGATAAGATTGAAATTTTATCATGTTTTATTATCTTCCTGAAAAACAGGTAAGGATGAGAGTAGAGAAAGAAAAAGGATTGCTCATTAATTACTCTCTTTTAACTCTTGATTCATCCAGACTTTCCAAATTGGAAACTCTTGATATCTTACCCTGAGCTTTGCTATTTATCAATCTGTAGGTTAGAGAAGGAAAATTAAAAAGTAAAACAGCCACATGTGTTCTGATCTACTCTGCAAGGACTCTGAAAATATGCTTTAAGTAAACAGGCATGGAGTATTTTTCTTTCTCTTCTCCCTGGAAGAGGAGAGCAGGGGGCAGAAGTTTCCACTGTCCTTTCTTCTAAGCTCTCTGTTTTATCTGCCAAGCATGCTTAGCAAAGAAAGGGGGCTGCTCACAAACTCAGTTCTAAATTGTCTTCTTACTATGAGAAGCTGTATGAATCATTGAACTGAAGACCTGGGCAAGACCCCAGCTGCTTACAGTCAGTAACTCTTACAGTTGAGATAAAGAGAAAACGGACACAGAAAAAACTCAGATAGAAGCACATTTAACCTTTTCCTCTCTGGAAGTAATAACTGAACCAATTCTACCTTCACATGAACCCTGGGTGGGAAGTTTTTCTCCCAAATTAAACAAAGGAAAAAAATATAAGTATTTTTCATTGCAAGTATTAACTCTAGGTTTAAATTCTCACATTCAGATGTAGCTCGCCTTTCTGGAGGGCTCCCCAGCTCATAACAGTGTTCTTCATCCTTTGTGTGTGTGTGTGATTTTATCTGAGAAACATTAAAAGGGATGCACTAATCACCACCCCCATCCTCACCCAAAGGGGTGGGAATTACAGGGTGAGCTGTGTTCATTCACTAAAGCGCAGGGCACTAACCCTGTGTCTGACTTATTTTAGGTTCTAGGAACAGAAAGATAACAAGAGGGTCAAGAGAAACCATGCTTCCCTTACGATCTGTAGGACATTCAGGTCATCTCTCTCTATTTAAAAGTTTAATTCCCACGCTGTGAGCTGTGAGCCTTAAGGGGTACGTCCCCTGCTCTGAAGATGTCTTTCTTCCTTCTTCCAAGGAAACCCAGAATGTGCATTTTCTCACGGGGCATTGAGACAAAATCAACATTGTGGACAACAGGGCTGTTCCAATCCTAAATGCAGGTGCAAAGTAAGGGTAGGAGTCAGCAGCAGGATCATCACAGGGAAATTAAATGAATGGTGCTCAGTGAATAGAAGGACCTTCTCTTTCCTGTCACTTTTTGCTGTCTGTTCCTGTTTACTTGTCGATGAAAATTATACTGCCATGTCCCCCCAAACCCAATGTGGAACTTAGAATAATTGCTCACTTTTCCCAGCTCTTTAAACTACACAATAATTCAATTGCCCTATTACTGTCCAGCCTTTTCACACAACTGCCTTTTCCTGTAATCTCTCAATCCGTTTCACCCGTGCTTGATTCACTTGCAATTTCTCACTTGAAATATTCAAATCTCACTGCCTCCCTCTCACCCCTGTCAGTGTCAGAGATTCTGCTCTACATAGCAACTCCCCTCCCTCTACAGTGTCAGGACCCAAATCAGCAGCAAAAAAAGCTCTGTCTTTATCAATCAGATAAAGAAGCCAAAAGCAAAAACAAAAAAGTTTTTTGTGTGTGTGCTTGAACTGTGGAATCTGTCATTAAACCTCTGTATGTCATTGCATTTCCACAGTATAATTGGGAAAAACTTTTCGTAAAGTCATAAACATCATGCCACTGGGAGTATCTTGCATTTTTCCTTAATGGTGACAAGACTTGCCATTTGCTTGTTTACCATTTGTGCTAAGTTATACATTTGTTTTGCTTTGCTTAGTTTGATTTTTTTTTAATTGGGGGAACGACTG
>SJYW01038320.1:1714652-1776395 GCA_006410735.1 Raphicerus campestris
TTTACATAAATATATGTGATTATAATATATAGCTATAATTATATTTATAAATTTATAATAGTACAATAAGTCTTCCCAAGTGGCTCAGTGGTAAAGAATCTGCCTGCCAGTACAGGAGATGCAGGAAACTTGGGTTTAATCCCTGGATCAAAAAGATCCAGAGAAGGAAATGGCAATCCACTCCAGTATTCTTGCCTATGAAGAAAATAAATGTATCTATATATTTTGCTTGCATTTCTTATAAAGTATTATTGGAATTATTAAAGTACTCTCACATGTAGACATTTAATAAATATTTGGGGTGTGAATTGGAAGGTAGCAAATAGAAATACACATTTTTTCTTCTGGAGAAGTAAATTATGATGCTTAATTTAAAATTATATTAATTACACTTAGTTTGCAGATGGTAGCACTTAAGAAAAAACTAGCAGACATATGCATTTCTGTGAGATGGTAAATTTTTTTCTAATAATATTACATTGACTATAAACCAAGAAATGAAATGCTTTGTAAGAAAGCTTTGTAATCCATTCCAAGACAAATAAAGGAAGAATGTAGATTAATTAAAAAAAAAGAAAAGAAACAAGATCTTTTCTTGTTTGGCCCTCATTTTAAAATCAATACGTCTGAGTTAAGGGAAATTTTTCTGTTTGGTGCAATCAATTTTCCTTCCTTCCTAATATGATATAGAAATTAACTTTAGGTATAACCTTTCCACTTAATTACAAAGTAAAAAGATTTAAGGAAAGTTTAAAAACAGCCAGAATTAATCTTTAACCAAGGTAAAATAGCAATCGAGTCATGTGGTTCAATAATTAATGAATACAGGACATTTAAATAAATGTGGTATCTTGTTTTCTTTAATCATGAATTTAAACCAAATGACTTTGATGCTATGATATCAGATACTTAGAAATTTAACTAAGTATGTCCCATCCAAAGATTAAATTTAATTTATTTTATTCCCTATTCATTATCTTTTTTTGTGGTCCTCTGAAATGAATCTTTCCCTAATTGGAGCTTAATGGTATAAATCTTTATTTAAGTCTATTGACTTTTATTTTGTAAGTAGTCTTTGAAAAGGGTGTAAAGGATCAGAAGAGAATATGCTGTTATGAAGTTATTTCTTATCTTTATCTTTATTGGTGAAGGACAGAATTATTTTCATGTCTAAATGATTCATTCTTAGCCTTTTTTATTCTTTGTGCAATAAAGTGGACCATGTAATAGAAATTTCTCAGGAAATACAACTTTAAGATTTAGAGTTACCTTTTTAGGGAGTTATCTAAACACAAAGACAATTCTATTTTTAAATCATCTTGGATTAATCTCAGCAATTGTCTGGCAGCAGAAATGAAGCATGGATAGCAAGTGTTAGGGGCCCAGCAGGGCTTTTAAAAATTATTTTATTTAGATCCATGAGAAGACTAAGATTAGGGTATTTAAAAATAAATCAAGCAGGTGGTGGAAGAACCAAACAATTATGGCTTGATGACAAAAGAGGCATGTTCTTATCTGGATATTCAGATAACAGATTATGAGGTCCCAGGAAAACAGGATTCATGTATCAAAGCTCTCAATTTAACTCTAGTAATCAAGCTCTTTGGATTTCATAGATTCTGAGCTATATCACAGCCCATCTCTACAGGACTTCATTGCTAGCAATTTAAAGAAATTCAAGTCTAGTGCAAGATTCTAAAAACCTGTGAAACGAATCTATCTTTCATCAGTTTTTATTCTGATGAAACCTAGGAGTCTGCCTAGGAGATAGATCAGTCCACAAGTGCATGATAGCATAAACTGCAGAAGCACTGATAGGAGAGTTTCATCTAAAAATTGCTTTAAAAGACATCCCATCTCTGGGCCCAGTGAACTATTTTCAGATGAGAAGATTAAGTGACGGTGTTTAGGAGATAGGTATCTCAGACCTTTTAAAAAAAGTGCTAAGAGCAACTATGTTTTGATCACTTACTATATACAAAGTTCTCTAGTCTGCTTAATGAAGAAATAAAGCGACATAAAAGATACCATTTGTACTTTGAAGGCATTTAAACAGTGTGTAGAAAAAGACATGTCATGAAAACAGTAATTGGAAGTGAAGTGAATGATACTGGAAATGTATATATTATATAGCCTTAATATATGTAAGATTAATGTTTAAGTCTATTCATAGAGGAATTTCTGAAGTATATATCTGAGTTCAGTTCAATTGCTCAGTCATATCTGACTCTTTGCCACCCCATGGACTGCAGCATGCCAGGTTTCCCTGTCCATCACCAACTCCTGGAGCTTGCTCAGATATCTGACAAAGATGATATTTATACCAGTTCAACTGGAACAGAGGGAATCTGAAGATGAGTAAGGCCAAAAGCCTGCAAAGATAGGTTTGGGGCAAATTGTAAGGTGATCAATGAAAAGTGAAAACTATTTAGGCTATTTACTTAAGATAAATAATTTCTCAAAGTTGAATACTTTAGAAGGATTAATAAATTGCAACTTTCAGAAAGAGCTGTAGGTAGAGAAATGGAAGTATAGGAAACAGGAGGCTATTGGAGTAGCTTGAGATTAAAAGCACTTGAACTTGTATGATGGCAAAGTGAATCCTGTGAAATTACCAATATTTGACCATGTTGAACCTACATTAATAGAAACTTCATATGGTAAATATAATAAGGTGAAGATTCAGTAAAGTTTAATATNCTTGAGATTAAAAGCACTTGAACTTGTATGATGGCAAAGTGAATCCTGTGAAATTACCAATATTTGACCATGTTGAACCTACATTAATAGAAACTTCATATGGTAAATATAATAAGGTGAAGATTCAGTAAAGTTTAATATTTGAACAAAATATGTTTGTGTTAGTCACTCAGTTGTGTCCACTCTTTGCGACTCCATGGACTGTAGCCTGCCGGGCTCCTCTGTACATGGGATTCAGGTGACTTGGGAAAAGATGTTAGTTCACAAACAGAGGCCTCCCAGTTGGCACGAGTGGTAAAGAACCTGCCCGCCAACGCAGGAGATGTAGGAGAAGTGGGTTCAGTCCCTAGGTTGGGAAGATTTCCTGGAGAAGGGAATGGCAACTCACTCCAGNAAAAAAAAAAAAAAAAAAAAAATCAGAGGTCTCACAGGGGACATTAGTAGCAAAAGTAATGAAAGGATCCTTCCTAAAGAGATTGTGATTATATATGAGATACTGGCAGAAATTCTCAAAATAGGTGGGGGTAAATATTAATAGAAAAACCCCCAAAGCCGGGAAAGACTGAAGGCAAAAAGACAAGGGAGTAATAGAGGACAAGATGGTTAGATAGCATCACCAACTCAGTGGACGTGAATTTGAGCAAACTCGGAGATAGTGGAGGACAGAGAGCCTGGTGTATGGCAGTCCATGGGATTTCAAAGAGTTGGACACAACTTAGCAGCTGAACAACAAAAACAAATATTAATGGGGTCTTTTTTGGTTTTGTAGAGCAGAAAAGGGGGTCCTTGAGAGAAGAAATGATCCAAAGACAATAGTGTTTCAATGAATATGTGATCTATTATTTGTTCATCATCAGTTGAAATCAGAAGAAACTCAGGTTATTAAGTCATCACCAAGCCACTGAGAGAGTTGAAAGATTGGAACCCATGTTATAGCATTTGATTTTATCTACATCACATTGCTTTAGGGTGGGTTCAGTGGGAACAGAGCCCGAGATCAGTCGTTCACGTGATTTATTGAGGAAGAACTCTCATGAGATTGGAAGTGACAGGAGCAGGACAGTGCAAGGAACAAAAAAAACTAAGCAAGAATGTACTCTCAACTAAAACCTAGCTTAAGTGTGATTCCTCCAGAAAGCGCTGTAGTGTGAACTACTCCACAGAGTCTGTCCCACCTTGAGGCAAAGAGGCTTGCTTTTTACGTCATCAGCCTTGGTCTAACGGTGAATGGGTAGAAGGGAGTATTGGCTCATCTATTGAGGTGGTTCTCGTTTGTCCGAGGACAGAAGGGAGAGGACATGAGTTGTCATGAGTCAACCCTCAAAGCAGCTGTCCTGTGAAAAGACCAGCAGAGAACTCAGAGTCTTTGCCGCAGCTGATTAGCATTATACATGTAATGTATGAGTGTTGATGATGAATGCCCTCAACGAAGAGGAATATTATATTTGATATTCTTCTCATTTGCCTGCTTTTTATTGCTACATTTTTTATTTTTCTTATTGTTACCTTTTAAGAACTTCTATAAATCAGAGCCATCACATCTTACAAAATTGCTGAGATTTTTCTAACATTATTGAAATTGAATATGTCATTTCAGTGACATTGGGAAAAATCAATTGTGCAATATTGGAGAAGTCAGATGGATTCTGAATTCCAATAGTTGTCTTCCTTTATTCACATCGCCTGCATTGAGGACATGCAACATAACCCCCCAAAGAAGCCATACTTAGCATCTACTTTCATTTGAAGGCATTAATTAGTTCTTTTAATAGGCTGTTTTCCTCTAATATTATCCAGAACACTTGTGAAGTATTTCGGTTTTTAGAATTGTAATGCACCAGTACTTTCCATCACATAAACTTTCAGAAGATGTCATAGTAGTACTAGCTCAAAAAAAATGTTTTATCAAGTTTTTCTATTTCTGTGTGTGTGTGNAAAGTTGACGGATCTCAAGTTAAGTCATTTGCCCACAATCATGAAGTAAATCAAAGAAAACACAAGGTTCACACAAGGTGAGCAACAAAAGGCAACATATTCCCTGTTGAAAAAGCTCGTGTTATATCCACACACCGTTTTTCTAGTTGTCATTTCCACTTGAATGTCTACATCAGTCACGCTGAAGCTGAGTGACAAGGCAAAGAGACACTGGGTTCGGGACATGTATAAAGAATCAAAGGTTATTGAGTAGGAGGTTCTGAAGTTGGTCAGCCTTAGTTTGAAATTCAAAACTTCTGGAAAGGAAAGGAAGGAGAGAGAATCAGAAGAAACCATGACAATGTGGGATGAACTTTGCAATTCTGCCGAAGGGTTAAATCTGAAAAGATCCTGTTACTGGCCGCCTCTCGATCATTCCCCCTCCTGCTTCCAGGCTCTGTTCCATTTTAATCCTTCTGTTGAAATTTCAGTCTTTAGCCTGCTGTTTGCTTCTTCTGTTAGTTTCTATAGAGCAGGTGTTTTAAATCTAAGATCCGTGAACTCCTGAATACCACGGATAAACTGGAGGAGTGGAAAGCTCCTCTCCATGAACTCCTTGAAACTGCAGGCAAACTTTTTGTATATATCATTTTATTTCTAGTCATTTATTTATCTTGGTTGGACCAGGTCTTCACTGTGGGATGTGGGATCTAGTTCCCTGACCAGGTATCGAATTGCTGGTGGCAGGGGGGAGTCCCCTGCATTGGGAGCGAGGCATCTTAGCCACTGGACCACCAGGGAAGATCCTGCTGGCAAACTTGTGGGTGAATTGTGCAGCTGTACATCTCCCAGGCACAGGGTCAACAGCCTTGATAAAACTGCCTTGAGTGTTCATACTATGCAAATATGAGTCAATTACTGCCATAAAAAGTAAAGAAGATTCACACATCAAATCCTATTCAGAAATTTTTAAAAAATGTTTTGTTTAGAAATACAAGGGAAGTATTAGCTGAAAAAGTGTTGATAAGAAACAATTGTAAACTGCACTCCTGTTATGCTAGCTGATGAGGGTAAATTAGAATTACACTAACAGGAACTCCCCAATTCCCCTCCCACCACGTTAAGGGTCACCCTCCCAAACCTGCAGGACCCCTTCACTCCAGCTCTTGCTGTGGCTCAAAGTGAGTCTTCTCTCCCAACAGCAATGGCTCTTCTGAGGCTCACCGACTGCTGCTGTGTCTTCTTTCCCTGTTGAGTGCCAGCTCTCTGGTTTTGCTGAAGTTAAGGCTTTCTTTCGAATATTTTCTGGAGTCCTTTCTCTCAAAAAATGTAGGTATGTATAAAAGAGAAGTTAGTAAATAAACAGAAATGGCAACCCACTCCACTATTCTCACCTGGAAGACTCCATGGACAGAAGAGCCTGGCAAGCTACAGGCCATGGGGGTCTCAGAGCTGGCACGACTGAGCGACTGATGCATACATACACACACATGTATGTGTTTATTTATTTGTTTCTCTTTCTTCTGCTAGTACATCTGAAAGTATATTTCTGTTTGCTATGACATCACTGAAATCAGAGTTTCTATGATGCATCTCACCTTCCATCCTGAACAGTGATAGTTGGTAGTCAACGACAGGTTTAATACTTTTAAAATGCCCAGTTTTAGAAAAGATATTCACCTAAAATGTAGCATTTTCAGATTACTACACCCTTGTGCTAAAAATAGATGATTCTAACAATTGATTTCTCAGGCTGATCTCAGAAAAGAGATTTTAGAACTAAGTAATCAAAAAGAGATCCTGTTCTCAACTTTTTACAGTAATTCAACTTTATATAGTAACCAAGGTATAAAAAACAGAAAAACAAAGGACTCAGTCCTCACTTTTTTTTCTGAATACTTAACTCACAAAGAGTCTAAAGACTGAAGCAATTTACTAAAAATTTTAAAATGTAAATACAAAATAGAAGCACAGCATGTGTTCAGGCTAAGTTAGAAAATATTCTGATGAAAAAACTGAAAAAGTGAAAGTGTTAGTCACTCAGTCATGTTCAATTCTTTGCAACCCCATGGACTATAGCCTGCCAGGCTCCTCTGTCCATGGGATTTCCCAGGCAAGAATACTGGAGTGGGTTGTCATTTCCTTCTCCAGGAGATCTTCCCAACCCAGGGATCAAACCCAGGTCTCCTGCATTGCAGGCAAATTCTTTACCATCGGAGCCACCAGGGAAGCCCCATCCCAATGAAAGAGCATCCTTAACAGAATTAGGTAAAAACACTTCTTCATTCAATGGGACTAAGTAATGATAAAATAGGTTAATAATAAAAAGGTTAATTTTATCTTAATTAGCAAGACATTTTAGATGTAATTAATAGAAAGTCAGCTCAAAATAGCCCAAGAAAAAAAAATGAGAGAGGGGAATTTATTGCCTTCCATAATATGCAAATGTTCTTATTTCTCCTTCAGTTCTAAGTGGCCTCCTCTTGAAAGCTTTCTTGAATCCCTACAAATCCCAAGTAGGTGATTCCACAGGATGCTTTTAGATTCCATCTTGGGGGGACTTTCATTTGTGAATTATAAACAAAACCCATTTTCCTAGGAAAAGACTAATGGTTATATAGCCGTGTTAATAAGTAGCCACCAGCACTGTAAAATGAATTTAATCTCTGACAGCTTGCCTCAGGGAACATACTTTTGTAAGCCAGCCAAGCAGTAACAGCTCCCCGTGGATCAGGAATTGGCCAGTCAGAAACAGACTCAGACTCAGTCAGTCACACGACTGAGCGACTTCACTTCCTACTTCCTTCGGTCCTCTCAACTCTCCTTTAAGTGCCAACCAATTGACAGCAAGCTCCTCAAAATCTGTTTCTACAGATGATGTTCAGTTCATTGACATGCTTGAAATTCTGCCAGACTCTGAACTGTGTTCTTTTTCTGAACCATGTATGAGATCAACAGTCTACTCTGCTCAGAGACACTGTGCCTGACCAGCATAGTTCCCCCTTAGCACAGTAAACAGCCCACTCATCTTTGAGCTTTCAATTTCCTATATTGAATCATCATCTTATAACTCTTTGACAATCTATATTGCACTAGTCTGTTTTCTTATCAGTATCCACCACTGGACACTCTCATTAGGGAGGGCAAAGACAGAATCTGCGTTTATTGGCATTTGTTGATTAAATATGAGGACACATGTGGGGACGGGTAAATAGATGGGTCAGCTGATGGATGCATGGGTAGGTAGATAGACAGTGTTTTGAAAGTGTTAGTCACTCAGTTGTGTCCAACTCTGCGACCCCATGGACTGTTGCCCATCAGGGTTCTCTGTCCATGGAATTCTCCAGGCAAGAATACTGGAGTGGGTAGCCATTCTCTTCTCCAGATGGCAGTAGAAAGGCACAATCATATGGTTACCTGGAAGGTTCTGGGAGATGGCCCTCCGGGACAAAAAAAAAAAAAAAATCAGAGGTCTCACAGGGGACATTAGTAGCAAAAGTAATGAAAGGATCCTTCCTAAAGAGATTGTGATTATATATGAGATACTGGCAGAAATTCTCAAAATAGGTGGGGGTAAATATTAATAGAAAAACCCCCAAAGCCGGGAAAGATTGAAGGCAAAAAGACAAGGGAGTAATAGAGGACAAGATGGTTAGACAGCATCACCAACTCAGTGGACGTGAATTTGAGCAAACTCGGAGATAGTGGAGGACAGAGAGCCTGGTGTATGGCAGTCCATGGGATTTCAAAGAGTTGGACACAACTTAGCAGCTGAACAACAAAAACAAATATTAATGGGGTCTTTATTGGTTTTGTAGAGCAGAAAAGGGGGTCCTTGAGAGAAGAAATGATCCAAAGACAATAGTGTTTCAATGAATATGTGATCTATTATTTGTTCATCATCAGTTGGAATCAGAAGAAACTCAGGTTATTAAGTCATCACCAAGCCACTGAGAGAGTTGAAAGATTGGAACCCATGTTATAGCATTTGATTTTATCTACATCACATTGCTTTAAGGTGGGTTCAGTGGGAACAGAGCCCGAGATCAGTCGTTCACGTGATTTATTGAGGAAGAACTCTCATGAGATTGGAAGTGACAGGAGCAGGACAGTGCAAGGAACAAAAAAAACTAAGCAAGAATGTACTCTCAACTAAAACCTAGCTTAAGTGTGATTCCTCCAGAAAGCGCTGTAGTGTGAACTACTCCACAGAGTCTGTCCCACCTTGAGGCAAAGAGGCTTGCTTTTTACGTCATCAGCCTTGGTCTAACGGTGAATGGGTAGAAGGGAGTATTGGCTCATCTACTGAGGTGGTTCTCGTTTGTCCGAGGACAGAAGGGAGAGGACATGAGTTGTCATGAGTCAACCCTCAAAGCAGCTGTCCTGTGAAAAGACCAGCAGAGAACTCAGAGTCTTTGCCGCAGCTGATTAGCATTATACATGTAATGTATGAGTGTTGATGATGAATGCCCTCAACGAAGAGGAATATTATATTTGATATTCTTCTCATTTGCCTGCTTTTTATTGCTACATTTTTTATTTTTCTTATTGTTACCTTTTAAGAACTTCTATAAATCAGAGCCATCACATCTTACAAAATTGCTGAGATTTTTCTAACATTATTGAAATTGAATATGTCATTTCAGTGACATTGGGAAAATAATCAATTGTGCAATATTGGAGAAGTCAGATGGATTCTGAATTCCAATAGTTGTCTTCCTTTATTCACATCGCCTGCATTGAGGACATGCAACATAACCCCCCAAAGAAGCCATACTTAGCATCTACTTTCATTTGAAGGCATTAATTAGTTCTTTTAATAGGCTGTTTTCCTCTAATATTATCCAGAACAC
The DNA here is from genome assembly GCA_006410735.1 of Raphicerus campestris. NCBI lineage: Eukaryota > Metazoa > Chordata > Mammalia > Artiodactyla > Bovidae > Raphicerus > Raphicerus campestris. The sequence goes on from SJYW01038320.1 coordinate 1,724,120, forward strand.
TTGTGAAGTATTTCGGTTTTTAGAATTGTAATGCACCAGTACTTTCCATCACATAAACTTTCAGAAGATGTCATAGTAGTACTAGCTCAAAAAAAATGTTTTATCAAGTTTTTCTATTTCTGTGTGTGTGTGTGTGTATATATATATATATATATAATCTTATACATGTACATATTTCTATTATTCTTTTAATAGCTCTCCTGTAGTCAGGCACCAGCACACACAGTAGCCTATCTGAAACATAATATGAGTATGGTGAGTTACATACTCCGAGGAAAAGAGATAGTAAGGAGAGTCAACTATTTCATTATAACGTAAAAAAAGATATTATGCTGCAGTATCTTATACCCATACCAGCATGCCTATAAAAGCAACATGTTTCTAGATAAAACACAGAACCCAAAGATATACATATATGTTTTTCTGAGTTAAGACTCATGTAGCTTAACAGCATATTTTTACAAAAACTATCCTACCTACACTGGAAAGCTATACCCATAAACACAGTCAGACAGATATCAACATGCAGGAATCTGGAGGCATTAGGAAGAGTAAGTAGGAATGTGCTGAAAAATATTAGTTTGGCTACATAATTACAAGAAGAAGATAACTTCTAGAATTTAAATGGCAAGTTACGCTGTTTAAAATATTGTAATTATATTATTTCAAAGTCTAAAATAATAGCACAAAGAGCTGGAAGGAAAACACTCACTGGAGTTTGAGACATTACAACTCTCTGTAACCAGAGCCCATGATGAATATCTTTGAGCATAACAGTTTTATACCAGGAATAGATCAAAGAGATGTAACAGCCTTGTGTATATAATCACAGCCTTCCTTCCTTTGATGACAGCACAGTGGATGTGGGTGTGTACACGGACATGTATGTAAACACGTGCTCTTTTGGAACAAGACTCCCTTGTTCAGGTCCCATTGAGTTCCAGTTCTTTGGGTCTATGAAGTCTTCCCACATGTTAGAGGTCTCACACTTCCATTACTATGCCTTATGAAATCTATTTTTCCACTCTTCTAGTTAGAAACCATAAAGCTGTCTTTATTTTTTCCGTCGTCTTGACACTCTATAACAACGCTGTCCATTCTTAGCATACTCCTTTGCATGTAGGAAGCATTCAACATGTATTTACTCAGAGTACTTGCTACGGACATATTTTCCCTTCCAAACTTTCTAGCCTTTCCTCTCGCTCCTTATTTCTGCAGCAGCCCTACTCACCTTACCCCCATCATTCCAATGAAATGACATCCTAAGCACTATGTTCTCATTTACTACACAGGAAGTTAGCTGCCAGATTACTCTTCCTAGGACAACACTAATTATCGATCACCTTGGAAATCCCCAACAATCCCTGCTACTTTGGTTTTCAAGTCTAAATATCATCTTTTTAAATCTTTTTACTACAGTATAATTGTTTTACAAGGTTGTGTTAGTTTCTGCTGTACAACAACATGAATCAGCCATAAATGTACATATGTCCCCTCCCTCGTGCTCTCCCTCCCATCCCCCAGCCCACCCCTCTAGGTCATCACAGAGCGCAGAGCTGAGCTCCCTGTGCTAAACAGTAGCTTCCTGCTAGCTTTCTATTTCACACGTGGTAGTGTCTATATGTTAGTGTTATTCTCTCGATTTGTCCCACCTTCTCCTCCAACCCCGGAGCATTTCCTTTTTTTAAAGTGACTTTCTAACATGAATGGCTACAGCAAACTCATCAATACTTTTATTCATATCACTAAATGGTCTATTTTTATCAGTACCATCTGCTACTAAGATGGAGAGTTTTGCTGTGCTGTGTGGCTTGTGAGATCTTACTTCCCTGACCAGGGATTGAACCCAGCCATGAGAGCATGAAATCCTAACTACTGGACAGCCAGGGAATTCCCTAAGGTACAGTGTACCCACACCCTTAACTTCTGATGTCCTCTTTGACCTACAGGCTCTCCTGTCTTTATTCAGTTATCCAAGTGCATCCTTCAGTTTCTAACCCAAACCTACTCCCTTCATTAAACCTTCCTATCTTTGACTTCCAAAGAAGGCAATGGCACCCCACTCCAGTACTCTTGCCTGGAAAATCCCATGGAGAGAGGAGCCTGATGGGCTGCAGTCCATGGTCGCCAGGAGTTGGACACGACTGAGAGACTTCACTTTCACTTTTCACTTTCATGCATTGGAGAAGGAAATGGCAAACCACTCCAGTGTTCTTGCCTTGAGAATCCCAGGGATGGGGGAGCCTGGTGGGCTGCCGTCTATGGGGGTTGCACAGAGTTGGACACGACTGTAGCGACTTAGCAGCAGCAGCAGCAGCATCTTCAATTTCAAGTACTTCTGTTTTCCTAAACAATTACAGTCTTTAGTCTACACTGCAAAATTCATTATTTATTTACATATTATTCTGAATTCCTTTCTAATTTTCCCTTTATTTCCTTCCAGTCTATCCAATTTGATGATTCAGTTTTTTTTTTTTTAAGATAAGACAGGTTTTAATCACCCCCTTTAAGCTCAAAAGTCATGAGTACTAGGCTTAGAAGATAAAGTTACTTATTTTATCAATGTTATTACTGATCTTGATGCACTAAGTCAGAAAATGTCTTGAATAAAATAATTGAAAGAAACATAAAAAGAAAATTCACTTTTTTCCTTCCAAGAAATTGATGTCTTTAATATGATAAGCATCGTATGTAAGTTATGGGAAATAGCAGGTTACATCAAGTTCAAAGTCATTAATATGAATTTGAAAACTCTTTCAGAAAATTGCCTCAGCAGGTTTTACTTTTCTTGTTCTTCCAGTCACTGTTCTAGTAAGCTTTCTTAAGATGCAAACCAAGGAAGGTGAGAAAACTGAATATTCTTAAAAGTAGTAGAAAAGAATATAATTACATTTTACACAGTAAGCTAACAATTAGAATGTTTGTTTCAATTAAGTTAGTTTCTTAGATGTATTGGATTTAGTATTGGAATTAAAATATATCCATTCATTTACAGTGAGGTGAACACATTTTTTTTTCTATTAATGAGACCGGATCTCCTTCCTTCATCCATCCAAATCCCTGCAGCTTAGCCTTGCACATAATAAGCACTCAAAAATTATTTTTTCAAATGACCTGTGATGATATATTCTTACTTCCAACTGTTCTTTTTCCCTCCTTGTTTCTACAGCCACCTGAGTCATCTTGTTCTAGGAACCGTATTTAAAATATTATAAATAATTATAACAAGCACTTGTTAAATAAACATTGACCTAACATGATTTTCTGGTGGGGTGGAGAGCCCCTGAAAGAGGAAATGGATACTCACTGCAGTATTTTTGCCTAGAGAATCCCTGGTCAGAGGAGTCTGGTGGGCTACAGACCATGGAATTGCAGAGTCGAACATGAGTGAGCAGCAGCAGATATAAAAAGGCAGCGTATGCCTACCCTATTGAGTAAAGTGACTCCTCAAGTGATTTCTCTGTTAGTTCTCTAAATTTTAATTTCTCTTTCTATCTTCTTTTAGACAGTTTTTTGTGACTTTTTAAAATCTGTAATATTATCATAAACATCTCTATTTGTATAGAACTCATTTTAATGTTGCATTACTTCCTAGGATAATTTCTAAAAATGACAATAAGTTCTTCAAAGGAATAAAAATATCATCTCTTCACTGGGAACCAACCAATATACTAATAAGCTAATTTCTTTCCGAAAAGTGTGGTAACAGTGTACATGTTTTCTATAACTTGACATTCTTTCTGTTTTTTCTTTTCCTTTTAAATTTCTGATGCTGTTGTGTTTGTTTCTCTAAAAATTGAAGAGGTTAAAATGGGGCTAGGGAACTTTCCAGTTAATTTCTTTCTGCTGTTTTAAATTGTGCTTAGCAGGATAACGTGGCTTATTTTACTTTGAAATACCCTTGAAATACAAATAATGGAAGCACTGTGTTGGCACGCAAGATTGTGTAGAATAGAAAAACCCAGTCATCAGATCTATATAATCTGGGTTCAAAGCCCAGCTCAGTCACTAATCAGTCATGCCATCCCAAGAAAGCTATTGTGCTTAGGTTTTGGTGCCACCTTTTCAAAGAGGCACTGGTAAACAGAGCAAATAAAATGGCAAGGGGTCTGGAAGAGGTATCGCAAAAAAACAGTTGAGCAAAGCAGCGATATTTAGTCTAGAGAAAAGATAACTGGTAAGGACACGATGGCTGACCTCAAATATCTGGGGAGCTGTCAGGTGGAAGAAGGAGTAGATAGAATCCATTTCATGCCAGCAAAGAGAATAGATGGAAATCACAAGGAGGCAGTGTTCAGCTTTATGGAAGGATGAACTTTCGAGTAATCATGGCTTTTCAGTGATAAACCCGACTACCATCTGAAGTAGCAAACTTTCTGTCATTGGAGGGGCTCCAGCTACAGCCAAATGACCATTTATCCAACTGGTGAAATTTAAATACTGAAGTCTGGCCAGGAAGGCAGGAGATGGGGATGGAATTTGGGGGACCTGGCAAAAGATAACAGGGCTGAGCCTGGAGAGAGCAAATTAGGAATATGGCTGGAGATCCTAGGAGGGCACAGGCAGAATCAAAAAGCTGGCACCTTTTAGGTGGGGGCTAGAAAATTCCTGGAAAATGGAGTCTAGAGATGGATTCATAAATAAAAAAATGAAAGAAAACATTTTTGGAAACGTTTAAGTGACCTACCAATGAAATTGTTCTCAAGAACTAAGTCATCTTAAAGCATAGCTTCTGAAAAGAAATCTGTAATGGTTTCTGTGTTCTGACCTTATAATTCTGTTTTGAGGCTGTTAAAGGGACTTTTCCCCCTCTAGAAGTATATGCACTATTCATCTCATATTAAAATTAGATAAAATTTTTAAAACTTTTTAAAATTTGTCCCTTAGATTACTCTGTCTTATAGAGCTTAATTTGTGTGAGATGTAAATGAGAAAAAGGCCTCTGCTTCAGAGGGGCTTTTGTAAAACGCATGTGGTCTATTCCTAGGACACTATGCATACCTCAGTGAAGGCCTATAAATAGGGGTCAAGAATAGTATTGTTGTAAGAAACCTACAGGGGTCATCCTATACATTTTTTAAAAATTTAAATCCCAGTAAGAGTTTTTGCCCTTATTTGTTCTTTGTTTAGTTCTTCTGGGTTAAGCTGAGTGGTGGTCTCTTGTTTCAACTTAAATTCCACTTTGTTCTGAGTTTTGCTTAAAATTTATGGGTGAAAAATCCACAGCTATTCATATCCCAGGATCACTGACTTAAAAAAAAAAGATCGTAATGTGACAGCCAAATATTGGGGACAACTATGTTAAAGGGTGCCAACCAAATTAAGGCATTTATGCTGAACCTCGGGCCACGCTGAGTTTTTATTGCTAGTTCAGCTCAGGTCCCTGCAAAGCACTATGACCTGGCCACTCTCTTCTCCTTCCTCCTTTGATTGCTTTCTTTAACAGGAAGAATTTTCACAACTGTATGGGTTGAGTAGCTTTCCAAGTGTGTGGATCTAGTTATCCCTATTAGTGAAGCCCATCAGAGGATGATGCTGGGAGTGGGATGGTTGGGTGGGAGGGAGGCTCAGGAGGAAGGGGATATATGTATACTTATAGCTGATTCACGTTGTTGTATAGCAGAAACCAATTATCTTACAAATTAAAAAACAAAAAATGTGATACTATTATGAACCACTTTCTCCTCTCTGCAGTGCTCAGTAAGCCTTTGCCCGAATAAGAGAAACATAGGAAGCCTTTGCCAAATGTGCTTCAAGGATTTTTGTCTGCTTTTTTTTTTTAATGGCATATTTCATAATGTAAAAGAAAAAACAAATTAGCAGTAGTCAGATGACTTGAATCGTAATTCATTTATTTTTCATCTCATCAAATTTATTTAATTCTAATTTTGTGATTAATGGCATGAACTTGGGAGGGGGGATGAACCCAGCTGTGTCTCCATCTGAGCCACCAGGGAAGAGTTTTCTCAAATATAAAATGGTAATATTGATACTTAACTACTATGAAGTGCTGTGGTTGTATTTGGCTCCCTGGAGCTTCTTTGGCTTCTTTCTCCTGAGTGAGAAATGCCCACAGTGTGAATCTGAGTGTAAAGAGAGCCACTCAACACCAGGAGGACAAAAACGCCAGACGCACAGGTTCCCTGTGCCCTTGGCAGCTAGAATGTGGGCCTGAGACTTACACTGNCTCCTGAGTGAGAAATGCCCACAGTGTGAATCTGAGTGTAAAGAGAGCCACTCAACACCAGGAGGACAAAAACGCCAGACGCACAGGTTCCCTGTGCCCTTGGCAGCTAGAATGTGGGCCTGAGACTTACACTGGGATAGTCCCTTCCTGTCTGGATGTGTGAGTTTACAGTGACAGAGAGAGAATTCATTTGCTCAGTTGCTGCCGTGACATCTGGAATCTTAAAGAAGCAGAGGTGGTGTTTGCAGAGCTGCTGTCTCACACCCAGTGCTGGAAAGTCCAGTCCCTAAATAGAGTGGCTCAGTGTTACTTGCTCAGTCGTGTCTGACTCTTTGTGACCCCATGGACTGTAGCTCACCAGGCTCCTCCGTCCATGGAATTCTCCAGGCAAGAATCCTGGATTGGGTTGCCATTCCCTTCTCCAGGGGATCTTCCCAACCCAGGGATCAAACCTGGGTCTCCCGCATTGTAGGCAGATTCTTTACCATCTGAGCCATCAGGGAAACACAAACAATGTGGAGTTTAGCATAAAATATAGAAATGAAGACAGTGTGTCTTACTTGACAAGTAATTGGAACCCTAGAAGAGATTTTAGCAAAATGCTTACGATCAAAGAAGAACTTTTTTTTTTTTTTTTTTTTTTTTTGAGCAATGCATAGAACGGCAGATACAACAGCCAGGAAACTGGGATTTGAAGAAAGTTTAAAAAAAGAAAAATAAATGAATGGAACTGGGATGACGACAGACAAGAGTGGGAAGAGAGGATGGTTGTGAATGGCACTGTGGAGAGAGAGTCTACAACTTCACAGGTGTAGAGAATGAGGTGAGTCATGGTCAAGATGACTTGAGGGGTGAAGGTCACTTTGTAGCAGGTTTATAAATCTATTTGGTGAGAAAGTTGAAACAGTAGATACAAATGATTCAAAAGTTCAGGAAGAGAGAAATGTGTGCAGTTTGAGGGGCTGCTATTTCCAAGGGACATTGTTTTTCTATAAAATAGGAAAAATTAAACAAGATTTTAATCAAAGAGGAAGCAATTAGAAAGACTGGAAATCCAAGCAAGAGAGGAAAACTAATAGAACAATTAATAGACATGGTTAGGATTTATTATTTGTTATGATCGTAATCAAATGCTTCACTTTCACTAACAGGGATTCCCTGATGGCTCAGCTGGTAAAGAATCCACCTGTAACACGGGAGACCTCAGTTTAATCCCTGGGTTGGGAAGATCCCCTGGAGAAGGGAACGGCTACCCACTCCAGTATTCTGGCCTGGAGAATTCCATGGACTGTATAGTCCATGGGGTTGCAAAGAGTCAGACATGACTGAGTGACTTTTACTTTCACACCGACCCAAATATTTTGGGGGGCTTCCCTGATAGCTCAGTTGGTAATGAATCCGCCTGCAATGCAGGAGACCCCAGTTCAATTCCTGGGTCAGGGTATAAGATACTAAGAAGTTAGTTCAGCAAATGAGATAAGGAGAACCAAAGAGAAACTAAGAGTTTGCCATCTTTGCTTAGTAAAAATTTGGACTATTATCTCTATCGATCAATCTATATCTACATATTTCTAGATATAGAAATGTATTTGAAAGCAATGACCATTTATCTTTATTTCAACTTTGCATATATACATACACATAAACACATGCATATTTTATTGTTAATATTTCACCTTTCCAATAGCATCATGAGGAAAGTCTAGGCAATATTTTCATCTTCCTTCTCTCCTCTCCAATCACTTTTTTTTTAGAGATGGAGACAGTGACTTGTCCAGAGCTCAAAGCAAGTGGAAAAGCCAGCTTCAAAAAAACAAGGGTTTCTGGCTTCTAGTTCAGTGTTCTTTTTTCCACAGAGTAGACCCCTATTTGAGCACAGCTTTATCTAAAAGATTGGGTATATGTGACACTATGTGTATCACCTTACAATAGATTCATCTTGAAAATTTATCTATCCTCCTAGTGAATTTTAATTTAGTTTTGTATTGCTAGGTTTTAATTTTTATTTTTGCTTTGATTAAAAATATAGTTACTTAATGATGTATGTAACCTACTCATGTCAAAATTTGTTTCATATTATCTAAAAAGAAACAATTGATTCATTGGCAAAGGGCATGAGCTTTGAGTTCTAATTTTCTGACTAGGTAGTAGTCATATTTTTTTATTAGCGGAGTCAGTCTTTCCAGCAAGAATGATAACTATTGCTTCTAAGCATAGCACATAAGGAAGGAACTGGAAGGTCACCCATAAATTTGGTTTAAGGCACCAAACACCAAAAATCAAAATATTACCAAAGAGGAATTTGTCCACAAGGACTGAGGGCCTTGGTTTACAGTTGAGGAGACTGGTTGCTAATCAAAAGGGGACTGCTGCAGTCACTTAGTGGATGTCAGAGCCAAGGCTGAAATCCAGCTTTTGGTCAACCAGCACAAGGCTGTTTACCCTTTCACCACCGCTCTGAAATTAGTTAGGTTTGGATTTATATTAAGCTATGGTTCTGAAACTATCAAATAAAATTCTATTGAGAACTATTACAGATGTTTTACCTAAAACTTTAATCACTCGTCTGTAAGTACTTTTAAGATGCCTATCGGGCAATCTCTTGTAGTAGTCTTTTGAGCCAGTAGCAGAACATAAGAGAGGTGAAACAAACTGAGAAACCACTCTGAAACAATCAAAATGTGACCACGTGTGTCTTTAGCACATCTGGCTTAAGAGCCCCAAACCTACCTGAATATATTGCCTGCATCTTTTATTTTACAACACAACAAGTTCTTGGACGTTTAACCTTAGGTCAGAGATCCTTTGAGTTTTAACAATCCATAAACTTAGCTTTAAATTTTATTGTAAAGGATATTTTCCCCAGAATATGTACAGCAGGTGTTCAAAAGCTTTAAAAGGCAAGAACTGAAGACTTAAGCTTGGCATTTTTAAAAAACTACAGTTTTGTCAACTTATTTATCTCTTAAGATTTGCAAGTGTTGGTCATAAAATATTTCTTTGCCACTTTAAGTATAGAAATATTTTAACACTGAGGTATTTATCCTGAGGGATCATTACCATCAATAATCTTTGCTTTCAGATGAGAATTTAATATTTCACTATTTTATCAATGATCATCAATGCAAAATACATTTAAGTAAATAAACGTTATGTGTTACTTTCTATGTAATTTTTAAAAACACAAGTACCTAAGATATTTACCAAAAATAATTTCTAAGAGTCACTCCTTCACCTCAATCAAGGCAAGCTAAATTAAAAAGTCAAAAATATATAATTTACTGATTTCCTTAGGCTACTTGAAAATAAATGTGGACCTCTATTCTTCTTACCATGAAACAAAATATTGAACTCTGCCCTTCAGGCAGACTGCCATACCTCAAATGCTGATCTTATCATTGCTTGCAAGTCAAACAGAGTTGGACTTTAAAAGAAAGAAAGGAAAGCCCTCCAGCCATTGGGAAGCACCAGGGATCAGGACGGTGGTCTCACTGGTCAGGACGAACTCACAGTCACTGTGCTTGACATTTTTCAATCAAGATCCACAACCAGGATTTGAAATACAACACATAAAGAACCATGTCCTGGAAATGATGTCCCTTTTCATTTGGCACCTTCCAGTTCGTTTTATTTGTGAATAGAACATCATAGAATTTTTCTTTTGAATTCTGTACATAATAATAAACAAGGATACTAAATTATAAAATAGCAATACCAAAACAGATCAGAAATTGATGAAGAGTTGGATGGGGATTTTCTCATGTTTAAAAGATGAGTCACATCGGTTCTGTGTTCTGGATGTCCGTTTTGTACTAAATTGTAAAATGCATGCATGAGTTGTACACAGGAGTTCAAAGTACAATAGGCTGAAATATATTCAACTAACTAAATGTTATTTGTTTGGATAAGAGGCTCACTTAAACTCTCCCCCTCTCCACTCCCAGGCGCAGAGGCTGCCCAGTGGGCTTCCTGGAGCTGACTCTGACATCACTCAAAGATACTTGTGTAGAGGTGGTGCTGGGTCCTGGCAAATAGCTCTCAATGCTGCAGGTAGGGATCAAAACCCTAAACTGGAGGAGCTCTGGATGAAAGCACCAAACGGTTAAACGGATAAATGCTTCTCACCGAAATGTAACCCCATATGCATCTTAAAGGCTTCCCTGGTGGCTCAGTGGTAAAGAATCCATCTGCCAAACAGAAGACGCTGGTTTGATCTCTGAGTCAGAAAGACCCCCTGGAGAAGGAAATGGCAACCCACTCCAGTATTCTTGCCTGGAAAGTTCCATGGGCAGAGAAGCCTGGCGGGGCTACAGTCCATGGGGTCTCAAAGAGTCGGACGGGACTTCGCGACTAAACAACAACAATGTATCTTACATCTTCCATTTGGACCAAAATGTAAAAGGACTTAACACTGTCTTACACTCCCTCCCCACCCCCACCCCCAAAGGGCAGAATGACCATTATTTCAATTTGATATTCCAACTAATTATCTGATTTGTATTATTGGAGAGAAAAGAATGTGACCTAAAATAAAACATTTTGCTCAGGAAAAGCAAGACTGCTTAAAGAACAAACGGTAAAACGGTAGCGTCTTACTTGTGAGGGTTCAAGGAGGAGAGGAGCAGTTAGAAACCTTCGCGGACAGGAATCTCCGCACTTCTGAAACTTGACAAACACAAGGGGGCAGGCAGAGCTCGAGTCAGGCTTCAAAACCGGCTGCGGAAGGGAGCTGACCTATTTTAGCTCGCCCTCCGGGTATTTATCAGTTCTCTCGGCATGCCAAGAACTGTGAGGCTGACAGGCCGGTTTAGTTCCTACTTGGTCTAATTACTGCGAAGAGAACAGGAACGTCTTTAACGACAGCTGCCCCAGCAGCGGGCTTTGGAAGAGCCTGGGGCTACACTCCCCAGAACTTACTCTTTGGGGCGACCCTCGCGATTTCGATCTGACTGCATTTCTCACCCTTTCCAAAAGCCTTTCTCCTTTTCGCTATAAAATTTGGTTGCAAAGCGGGGTCTTGTTGAAATCTCACCAGTCCCGAGAACCGTACCCGTCACAATTTACAAGGAGACAGCAGGGGGCGAGGGGAGGCTCCGTCTCCTCTAGTTTTGCTTTTAATTCCAGCCCTCCTTCTTATGCAAATTTGCGCCCGAGTTTTTTACTGCCCTGGGTTTTGATTCAAACTCCATCCAGCCACGTTGCTTCTAACTTGCCTCTTGGGTTTGCAAGTTTCAGAGAGAAATAAACATTCCCTGAGCGGGTTCCCATTGGATTTGGGGAGTGGGAGGTAAAATGGGGGTTCTCGTGGATGGCAGGAGGTTTAAGTCTCAACCCTAGCAGCCCAGAAAGAAGGGAGCCCCCTCACTTCCAGGACAACCTGTTGCGCCTTCTATCTCCTCCCCAGCGCGCGGTTTCCCTGCCTCTGCCCCCAGCACCTGATTGGCAGGAGTCGCTACCCAACCCTGGTCTCGGGGCCTCCTCCCCGGACTCACGATTGGCCTCCTGGGAGGACTGGAGTAAGGGGGTGCGAGGGGTGGGATTTCCCTCAAAGCTCACCCGGGACCTGGAAAGGAGGAGTGGAGGAGACTCAGTTCTCCGCGCGTCTGAGCCGCGAGCCGTGGAGCTGGGCTGGCCGGGATGGTGTAGCCTCCCCGCGCAGCTCCAGCCTGGACCGCGCCGAGCCACTTTCCCATCCTTCTGGTCCAGCCTTGGCTACATCGAGACCCATCGGGCGCCGTGCGGAGTTCCTGGCACTTTCCGGAGGACGCTCTCACCTCCTGCCCGGGACTGGAACTGAGTGCGCTCTCCAGAGGACCGGGTTGAGCCATCACAACCGGACCATGCGAGCCACCGGGACCCCCGGGGTCACCGCGCGCACGCGCCCCGCAGGAAACCCCTCCAAGTCTCCACCGACGCCTCCGACGCCGCCCGGGCTGGTGCTGCTGTTTCTCCTGTCACTGGTAAGCCGCGTCCGGGCACAGCCACCTGACCCCGGCCGGGCCTTGCTGTCCCCGGATCTCGCGGGGGTTGCAGGGGTCCCAGCCGAAGAAGCCATAGTGCTGGCCAACCGCGGGCTCCGGGTGCCCTTCGGCCGTGAGGTCTGGCTGGATCCGTTGCAGGACCTAGTGCTGCAGGTGCAACCGGGGGATCGGTGCGCAGTGACCGTGTTAGACAACGACGCGCTGGCCCAGCGGCCCGGCCGCCTGAGTCCCAAGCGCTTCCCCTGCGACTTCGGCGCGGGAGAGGTGCGCTACTCGCACCTGGGCGCGCGCAGCCCGTCGCGGGATCGAGTCCGGCTGCAGCTGCGCTACGACGCGCCGGGAGGGGCGGTCGTGCTCCCTTTGGTGCTGGAGGTGGAGGTGGTCTTCACCCAGCTGGAGGTTGTGACGCGGAACCTGCCCCTGGTCGTGGAGGAACTGCTGGGGACCAGCAACGCCCTGGACGCGCGGAGCCTGGAATTCGCCTACCAGCCTGAGACAGAGGAGTGTCGCGTGGGCATCCTGTCTGGTCTGGGCGCGCTGCCTCGCTACGGGGAACTTCTTCACTACCCCCAGGTCCCGGGCCCGGCCAGCGAGGGGGACACCCAGGAGCCCCTCCTCATGGACTGCAAAGCATTCCAGGAACTGGGCGTGCGCTACCGCCACACCGCCCCCAGTCGTTCTCCCAACAGGGACTGGGTGCCCATGGTAGTGGAGCTGCGATCGCGAGGGTCTCCTGTGGGCAGCCCGGCTTTGAAGCGCGAGCACTTCCAAGTGCTGGTGAAAATCCGAGGAGGGGCTGAGAACACTGCCCCCAAGCCCAGCTTTGTAGCCATGATGATGATGGAGGTGGACCAGTTTGTCCTGACCGCCCTGACCCCAGACATGTTGGCAGCCGAGGATGCGGAGTGTGCCCCAGACTTGCTGATCTTCAATCTCACCTCTCCATTCCAGCCCGGCCAGGGCTTCCTGGTGAGCACTGATGACCGCAGCCTGCCCCTCTCCTCCTTCACTCAGAGGGATTTGCACCTCCTGAAGATTGCCTATCAGCCCCCCTCTGAAGACTCTGACCAGGAGCGTCTCTTTGAACTCGAGCTGGAAGTAGTGGACCCAGAAGGCGCTGCCTCCGATCCTTTTTCCTTCATGGTAGTGGTGAAGCCCATGAACACACTGGCTCCAGTGGTCACCCGGAACACTGGTCTCATTCTCTATGAGGGCCAATCTCGGCCCCTCACTGGCCCTGCAGGCAGTGGACCACAAAACTTGGTTATCAGTGATGAAGACGACTTAGAGGCCGTACAGCTGGAGGTGGTGGCTGGGCTCCGGCATGGTCACCTTGTCCTTCTGGGTGCCTCCAGTGACAACTCTGCCCCTAAGACCTTCACTGTAGCTGAGCTAGCAGCTGGCCGAGTGGTCTACCATCACGATGACAAAGATGGCTCACTAAGTGACAACCTCGTGCTCCAAATGGTGGACGGAGGACGCAGGCACCAGGTGCAGTTTCTGTTCCCCATCACCTTAGTGCCTGTAGATGACCAGCCACCAGTCCTCAACGCCAACACGGGGCTGATGCTAGCAGAGGGCGAAACTGTGCCCATCTTGCCCCAAGCTCTGAGTGCAACTGACATGGACTCAGAGGACTCTTTGCTGCTTTTTGTGCTCGAGTCACCCTCCTCCACTGCAGGGCATCTGCTTCTCCGCCAGACCCATCCTCCCCAAGGGGAGGAGATGCTTCTCGGGAGCCCTTGGAGAAAACAGGGAGTATTCTATGAGAAAACAGTGACAGAGTGGCGGCAGCGAGACATAACAGAGGGGAGACTTTTCTACAGGCACTCTGGGCCCCACAGTCCTGGGCCAGTGATTGACCAGTTCACATTTCGTGTCCAGGATAACCATGACCCCCCTAATAAGTCTGGGCTACAAAGGTTCGTGATACGCATTCATCCCGTGGACCGCCTACCTCCTGAGCTGGGCAGCGGCTGTCCCCTTCGGATGGTGGTACAGGAATCCCAGCTCACACCACTGAGGAAGAAGTGGCTACGCTACACAGACCTGGACACGGATGACCGAGAACTCCGTTACACGGTGACCCAGCCCCCAATGGACACGGATGAAAACCACTCACCAGCTCCGTTGGGCACCTTGGTCTTGACCGATGATCCTTCGGTGGTGGTGGCCCATTTTACACAAGCTCAGGTCAACCACCATAAAATTGCTTACAGGCCTCCAGATCAGGAGCTGGGAGTGGCTGCCCGAGTGGCCCAGTTTCAATTCCAGGTGGAGGACCAAGCTGGGAACATGGCTCCAGGCACCTTCACCTTTTACTTGCAGCCAGTGGACAACCAGCCACCCGAAATCCTCAACACTGGCTTCACCGTTCAGGAGAAGGGCCATCACATCCTGAGTGAGACTGAGTTGGGTGTGAATGATGTGGACACTGATGTGGCCCACATCACCTTCACTCTCATACAGGTGCCCAAACATGGCCACATGAAGTTGTCTGGACAGGTACTGCACGTCGGTGGGATTTTCCACTTGGAGGACATAAAACAGGGTCGGATTTCCTACGTCCATAATGGGGCTGAGTCTCTGACCGATAGCTGCTCCTTGGAGGTCAGTGACAGACACCACGTGGTACCTATCACTCTCAGAGTGAATGTCCGGCCAATGGACAGTGAGCTGCCCATGCTGAGCCTTCCTGCAGGCACTCTGGGGTCCTATCTAGACGTTTTAGAAAACGGGGCTACTGAAATCACTGCCAGTGTTATCAGGGGGACCAATGCAGACGCTGATGATTTGATGTTGACTTTCCTCTTAGAAGATGCACCCCTATATGGAGAAATCCTGGTCAATGGAGTTCCAGCAGAGCAGTTTACCCAAAGAGACATATTGGAGGGCTCTGTCATCTACTCTCACACAAGTGGGGAGATAGGTCTCTTGCCCAAAGAAGACTCTTTCAACCTGAGTCTGTCGGATATGTCTCAAGAATGGAGAATAGGCGGTAACACTATCCGAGGAGTTACCGTGTGGGTGACCATCCTCCCTGTTGACAGCCAGGCCCCAGAAATTTCTGTAGGTGAACGGTTTATCGTTCTGGAAGGCGATAAAAGCGTTATAACCTCAATGCACATAAGTGCTGAAGACATCGATTCTCTCAATGACGACATCTTGTGCACAATCGTCATTCAGCCTACCTCAGGTTACATGGAGAACATTTCTCCAGCCCCTGGCTCTGAAAAATCGAGAGCAGGAATTGCTATAAGTGCTTTCACTCTGAAAGATCTCAGGCAAGGTCATATAAACTACGTCCAGAGTGTCCACAAAGGAGTAGAACCGGTGGAAGACAGATTTATATTTCGCTGCTCTGATGGCATTAACTTTTCAGAGAGACATTTTTTCCCCATTGTAATCATTCCCACCAACGATGAACAGCCAGAAATATTCATCAGGGAATTTATGGTGATGGAAGGCATGAGTCTGGTGGTTGATACACCCATCCTCAATGCCGCTGATGCTGATGTTCCCCCAGATGACTTAACTTTCACTATTACCAAGGTTCCCACCCACGGTCACATCATGAACCAGCTGATAAATGGCACAGTTTTGGTGGAAAGCTTCACCTTGGACCAGATCATAGAGAGTTCCAGCATCATTTATGAGCACGATGACTCTGAGACTCAGGAAGACAGTTTTGTGATTAAACTCACAGATGGTAAGCACTCTGTGGAAAAGACAGTCCTCATTATGGTTATTCCTGTTGATGACGAGACTCCTAGGATGGCCATCAATAATGGACTGGAAATAGAAATCGGGGAAACCAAAATTATCAACAACAGAATATTAATGGCAACTGATTTAGATTCTGAAGACAAATTCTTGGTTTACATTATTCGTTATGGGCCAGGATATGGCTTATTACAGAGACAAACACCAATGGGTGTCTTTGAAAATATCACATTGGGCATGAATTTTACCCAGGATGAAGTAGACAGAAATTTGATTCAGTATGTCCATTTTGGGCAAGAGGGCATTCGGGATCTAATTAAATTTGATGTGACTGATGGAATCAATGCCCTCATAGATCGCTACTTTTATGTGTCTATTGGAAGCCCTGACATTGTCTTCCCCGATGTGATAAGTAAAGGAGTGTCCTTGAAAGAAGGTGGTAAGGTCACCCTCACGACAGATCTACTGAGCACTAGTGACTTGAACAGTCCTGATGAAAACTTAGTTTTTACCATCACCAGGGCTCCCATGAGAGGCCACTTAGAAAGCACAGACCAACCTCGAGTGTCTATCACATCTTTCACTCAGCTCCAACTGGCTGGCAATAAAATCTACTATATCCACACAGCTGATGACGAGGTAAAGATGGACAGTTTTGAATTTCAAGTCACTGATGGACGTAACCCTGTCTTCCGGACATTCCGTATCTCCATCAGCGATGTGGACAACAAAAAGCCAGTGGTCACCATCCATAACCTGGTTGTCAGCGAAGGTGAAAAGAAGCTGATTACTCCCTTTGAACTCACTGTGGAAGACAGGGATACTCCAGACAAACTCTTGAAATTCACTGTCACCCAGGTGCCTGTTCATGGTCAACTCCTATTCAACAATACCAGACCCGCCATGATTTTTACCAAGCAGGACTTGAATGAAAACTTAATCAGCTACAGACATGATGGTACTGAGTCAACTGAAGACAGCTTCTCCTTCACAGTGACTGATGGCTCCCATACAGAGTTCTATGTTTTTCCTGATACAGTATTTGAAACAAGAAGACCCCAAGTAATGAAGATCCGGATCTTAGCTGTTGACAACAGAGTCCCCCAAATTGTAGTGAACAAAGGGGCCTCTACGCTGCGCACTCTGGCCACAGGCCACTTGGGGTTCATGATCACAAGTAAAGTATTGAAAGCAGAGGACAGAGACAGCTTACACATTTCTCTCCGGTTTATTGTGACGGAGGCCCCTCGACATGGATATCTCCTCAACCTGGGCCAAGGCAACCACAGTGTGACTGAGTTTACACAAGGTACGGCTCACTTTTCTTTCTGTATAATCAAAGGGCACTCCAAGTCTTACTTCTTGAGAAATGGCTGTCATTGATAACTTTGTAAGTAGAGCATCAAATTAGAGGCCAGGGAGGACTTCCCTGGTGGCCTAGTGGTTAAGACTCCATGCTTCCAATGCAGGGGGTGTGGATTTGATCCCTGGTCCAGGAACTAAGATCCCATGTGCCACATAGCACTGCCAAAAATAATTAAATAAAAAAAGCAGAGTCCGAGGAAAGAGAAGGAAAGGGAAATAAAGGAAAGGCGAAAATACAGGGACTCTGTTTCCTAAGAGAACAGCTCCCTTCTTGCCATATCTCCAACTGTAGTGACCTTCATTAGTAGGACTATTTTATTTTGAAAATATAAGCTAAGATGCCAAAGAAAGAGCTGAACTTCAGTGAATTAAATTTGAAACAGGCTTTTCAACTGTGTTCCATCAGCTCCACTTTTCCTCTGAGCAAGCTGTTTTGTATATGGAAGACAGTTCATGAAGCATGTTAGCATCTTAGAGAAGGCTGTGCTTTCTAAATTTTCTGAATCCACATTATTATTATTACCAGCCACCATTCAAATAGGGGCCTCCCAAGTGGTGCAGTGGTAAAGAATGCATCTGCCAATGCGGGAGACACAAGAGACACAGGTTCCATCCCTGGGTCAGGAAGATCCCTTGGAGTAGGAAATGGCAATCCACTTCAGTACTCTTGCCCGGGGAATTCCACGGATAGAGGAGCCTGGGAGCTATAGACTGTGGAATTGCAGAGTCTGACATGACTGAGCAAATCAGTGTGTTACCATTCAAATAGACCCTTCCAATTTGTATTAATTTGATTGCTTTTTAGAGGGTTCTTCTAAGACTATTATAGTTGTTAGCAACTTTGTAATGAAAATAGAAAGATGTGTTTATATTTACTTTGTAGATTTTAGAATTTTTATAAGATTTTATGAGACTAACACCTGTCCAAACACTTATCTAGATTTAGAATGATTATATATGTACAAGGCATGTTACCTGAACCACACAAGGAAAGAAAGCATATTTAATAATGTATAAGACCAGGTGGCACTAGTGGTAAAGAACCTGCCTGCTAATGCAGGAGACGTAAGAGACACGGGTTTGATCCCTGGGTTGGGAAGTCCCCTGGAGGAGGGCATGGCGACTCGCTCCAGTGTTCTTGCCTGGAGAACCTAATGGACAGAGGAGTCTGGGGTCGTGAAGAGTCAGACACGACTGAAGTGACTTAGTGCAAGCAAGAAGACAGGAAGCCTATCACCAAAATATATATCTAGTTCATTGTTAAGAACCTAAAGATATTTTAACAAAATTAGTAGGAGGAGAAAATTATTTTCTCATTTCAAACCTCCTCTCTGCCCTGTGTCAAACACAGTAACAAACTGCATTGCCTCAAGCATCTGCATTCTTGGAGATGAATGCATTTTTATAACCTTGATTTTCTTTGTGTGTCCACAGAGTTTGAGACAGGAAGGGCAGATGACCTGTGCAGAGTTACTCAGTGACTAAAGGGAGAAGCCCATTCAATCTG
Source organism: Raphicerus campestris (assembly GCA_006410735.1). NCBI lineage: Eukaryota > Metazoa > Chordata > Mammalia > Artiodactyla > Bovidae > Raphicerus > Raphicerus campestris. Next base: position 1,742,883 of record SJYW01038320.1, read on the forward strand.
CTGGCTTGGGAGTTAGACCTCTGTTTTCTAGAATGTGCAACTTTCATTACAAAGAGCTTTGGGTTGCTTTCATGAAAATCTCACCCTTGTCAGAATGGAAACCAGATCTCTCCTGTGTGAGCTCTGTGGGTTCGAGATGGAGTTAAACCCCAGGGCTTCCCAAGGGGGAGTGTTATTGTCCTGTAACAGTGTTAGACTATTAGATAACAAATGCTTTAATAAACATGGATGTCGCAGAGTGTAAAGTAAACTGCTTCTCTGTTTTAGATTCTGGCAAATAGCCCTACCCTTCAACCTCCTGATTCTTGGCTGAAAGCCTGAATATATATCCTAGGGCCTGCAGGGACAGGAAAACTTCTGGGTGCCAAGTGTCATGCCAGACCAGCAGGAAACTTGTGTGTGAAGGTTTTCTGAGGATAGAGATGCATGCACTCTTGCACTGGTTTCTTTTCTTGGAAAGGAAAGAGGATGCAAGGAATAGTGAAAGGATATTCTTTAGAGGATCGAAAATGTTACTTCAAATGAATCCTATGATCAGAAGAAAGAATCTGATTTTACTGATTAAAAAAAAAGAATTTCTGAATGAAAATAAGGCAAGGATATTTAATTTAATTTCCATGGGCCAAGTCCAATAGCTCAAAATATTGGAATATTATTTCCTGAATACTGAGCCATTAAATCATGCTATTTCAGTACAGACCATTGCTCTGTCATTGACGTGGAATCACTGTGATTGCTTTTTATAGTTATCTGTAAATATAGAGTAGCTGTGAGTTTATTATAGAAAGTGAATATAAAATTTTAAGATTACATTTTAAGAGAAAGCATCATGTTCCAATGAGAATGCAAATATTGAACATGGGAAAATTGTTTTTATTTAATCACACAGGACTCATTTCAACAAGTTGAGGCTGGTGTTTGATTCAGGGGAGTTATAATGGAAATTAGATGAGTGAGTAGAAGCGGAGAAGGCGCCGTTACAGTGGTTACCATGGCTGCTCTTGGAGTAGAGGAAGGAGTGTTGTTGTTGCTGTTCAGTCGCTCAGTCGTGTCCTACTCTTTGCGACCTCATGGACTGCAGCACACCTCTGTCCTCCACTGTCTCCCAGAGTTTGCTCAAATTCATGTCTATTGAGTCGGTGATGCTATCTAACCATTTCATCCTCTGCCAGAGGAAGTGGGAGCGGTGTCTAAAGTGAAGACTGTGCTGTCTTTTTCTTTGTTTTTGTTTTATCATGAAGGGACAAGCTGAATGATATTTTGATGGATTTTCAATATACTGAATTAAGTCAGCTTAGCATATACGGCTTAGGAAGGTTATTGCCAAATAGATTGACTAAATGGTCCCTAGGAGAAAAAACAAACAAACAAACAAACATGATTTCTAGAACTTATTAACTTTCACTATTAGGAAAAGTAACCAAGGTAGAATTAGACAAATTAGAGAAATTTTTTAGTTCTTTTCAAACTTCATGTTTTGTCGAGGTAATGCTTCTTTGCTCTGTCCACTGCAGGTCTCAAGTACCAGGAATTTTTTTCTCTACAACAAATACATAGTAATATCTTATGGAAGATAATCTGTCACTTTCAGAAATTTCCCCAAAGGTAACCAGGGTGTGGTTAGCAGGAATGTCAATTAATTTAGAATTTAAAAAAAATATGAAATGATTGTGTAGATAAACTGAAATAAATCTGATGCAAGTTTAAGAGCAAGAAGAAAATCTAATTAATTATCCTAAGTTTACTTTAAAAAGTATTTTGGCTATTAGGTTCTTATCTTTTTAATACTTTTGTACCTTAAGAGGCAAGTGTTTATATATATATATACATAATATTACATGCTCAGGAGCTCAGTCATGTCTGACTCTTGGTGACCCTATGGACTGTAGCCCACCAGGCTCCTCTGTCCATGGATTTCCCAGGCAAGAATACTGGAGTGGGTTGCCATTTCCTTTTCCAGGGCATCTTCCTGACCCAGGGATCGAACCCAGGTCTCCTGCATAGCAGGTGCATTCTTTACCAACTGAGCCACCAGAGAAGCCCTATATATAATATAAACACGTTTATATATATATAAGTATAAACATGTATATAAATACATATATAAGTACATATAAGATGTACATTTTATATAAAATGTATATACTTATATATAGAGGCAACTATAGAATAATTATTATAACCAAAGTTTTTACTTGAGATTTTGAACAGTGCATTATTAAGAAAATTATAAAATGAGTTTTCGTTTGTTTCATCTAATCCATAGTTTAGGTCTAACTTGGAAGGGAAATCTAACTCTTGAGTATCTTATAACTGAATTCATATTCTCATTACTTTAAAAAAGAAAACTTCTGAAAAATCACCCTTGAAAGTGGTAATTTGTTTTAGTGAAACTATCTTNGGTTTTCTGAGGATAGAGATGCATGCACTCTTGCACTGGTTTCTTTTCTTGGAAAGGAAAGAGGATGCAAGGAATAGTGAAAGGATATTCTTTAGAGGATCGAAAATGTTACTTCAAATGAATCCTATGATCAGAAGAAAGAATCTGATTTTACTGATTAAAAAAAAAGAATTTCTGAATGAAAATAAGGCAAGGATATTTAATTTAATTTCCATGGGCCAAGTCCAATAGCTCAAAATATTGGAATATTATTTCCTGAATACTGAGCCATTAAATCATGCTATTTCAGTACAGACCATTGCTCTGTCATTGACGTGGAATCACTGTGATTGCTTTTTATAGTTATCTGTAAATATAGAGTAGCTGTGAGTTTATTATAGAAAGTGAATATAAAATTTTAAGATTACATTTTAAGAGAAAGCATCATGTTCCAATGAGAATGCAAATATTGAACATGGGAAAATTGTTTTTATTTAATCACACAGGACTCATTTCAACAAGTTGAGGCTGGTGTTTGATTCAGGGGAGTTATAATGGAAATTAGATGAGTGAGTAGAAGCGGAGAAGGCGCCGTTACAGTGGTTACCATGGCTGCTCTTGGAGTAGAGGAAGGAATGTTGTTGTTGCTGTTCAGTCGCTCAGTCGTGTCCTACTCTTTGCGACCTCATGGACTGCAGCACACCTCTGTCCTCCACTGTCTCCCAGAGTTTGCTCAAATTCATGTCTATTGAGTCGGTGATGCTATCTAACCATTTCATCCTCTGCCAGAGGAAGTGGGAGCGGTGTCTAAAGTGAAGACTGTGCTGTCTTTTTCTTTGTTTTTGTTTTATCATGAAGGGACAAGCTGAATGATATTTTGATGGATTTTCAATATACTGAATTAAGTCAGCTTAGCATATACGGCTTAGGAAGGTTATTGCCAAATAGATTGACTAAATGGTCCCTAGGAGAAAAAACAAACAAACAAACAAACATGATTTCTAGAACTTATTAACTTTCACTATTAGGAAAAGTAACCAAGGTAGAATTAGACAAATTAGAGAAATTTTTTAGTTCTTTTCAAACTTCATGTTTTGTCGAGGTAATGCTTCTTTGCTCTGTCCACTGCAGGTCTCAAGTACCAGGAATTTTTTTCTCTACAACAAATACATAGTAATATCTTATGGAAGATAATCTGTCACTTTCAGAAATTTCCCCAAAGGTAACCAGGGTGTGGTTAGCAGGAATGTCAATTAATTTAGAATTTAAAAAAAATATGAAATGATTGTGTAGATAAACTGAAATAAATCTGATGCAAGTTTAAGAGCAAGAAGAAAATCTAATTAATTATCCTAAGTTTACTTTAAAAAGTATTTTGGCTATTAGGTTCTTATCTTTTTAATACTTTTGTACCTTAAGAGGCAAGTGTTTATATATATATATACATAATATTACATGCTCAGGAGCTCAGTCATGTCTGACTCTTGGTGACCCTATGGACTGTAGCCCACCAGGCTCCTCTGTCCATGGATTTTCCAGGCAAGAATACTGGAGTGGGTTGCCATTTCCTTTTCCAGGGCATCTTCCTGACCCAGGGATCGAACCCAGGTCTCCTGCATAGCAGGTGCATTCTTTACCAACTGAGCCACCAGAGAAGCCCTATATATAATATAAACACGTTTATATATATATAAGTATAAACATGTATATAAATACATATATAAGTACATATAAGATGTACATTTTATATAAAATGTATATACTTATATATAGAGGCAACTATAGAATAATTATTATAACCAAAGTTTTTACTTGAGATTTTGAACAGTGCATTATTAAGAAAATTATAAAATGAGTTTTCGTTTGTTTCATCTAATCCATAGTTTAGGTCTAACTTGGAAGGGAAATCTAACTCTTGAGTATCTTATAACTGAATTCATATTCTCATTACTTCAAAAAAGAAAACTTCTGAAAAATCACCCTTGAAAGTGGTAATTTGTTTTAGTGAAACTATCTCCCAAGTACTATAGTTTTTGTTTAGAAAACATTAATACAAGGACCGGGTGGTTTTTTTTTTTTCTTTTTCTTATAGTACAGCCTTTAGATTTTCTTATAGAATTAAAGATGAAATGGGAACACTGGACCAAGGTCTTTCCACGTGACCAGATGATGTTGTCTTTCTGCTAAGCACATAAGAGTCAGAGCAGAGTTCCCTTCACTCCTTCACCAATAAAACTAAAGGCTGTAAAAGCTGAGAGCTGTAAGAGTAAACTGGGAACGAGCAATACATGAGGCTTCACTCCTTACCCTACAGAAAACATCATCCATACAAAGGGAAAGATGCACGTGTGGGCTACCAGACCTCCAGCCTCTTTAATTTTAGATTAAGATGCATTTGAGCCTTTATTGGGTGTAAGATCCTTGAGCAAAGGACTGTGGAAACAGAAAACAGAAATTTTCAACCTTCTACAAAAGGTAACCATGCAGAAAGAGGCAGAATTTGGGGACATTATAGTAGAGTTAGAAATGAAGTTCTAAGGGAGAACAAAACATCTTGAACTTGCTTTGTCCTTAAGTATCTTTATGCACAAGAAGGTACTGTTAACTATTAAATCAGATTTTCCCCTCTTCAAATGTCTGATGGCAAGCAAGTCACCTTTCCAATCTATGTGAGCCAAGGTAGATTGTATATTGGAGCTGCAGAAGTTCATGGAGTAATTGGTCGTTTCTAATAGTCTGCACCACTTGAGGGGACTTCTCTGGCAGTCCAGTGATTAAGACTTCACCTTCCAATGCAGGGGGTACGAGTTCAATCTCAGGTCGGGGAGCTAAGATCCCGCATGCCTCGAAGCCAGAAAACCACAAACAGAAAATAGAAACACTTTGCATCACGTGAAACTATTCCTTTCATAAAATCATTGTCTTATATGTGATGCCTATAAACTCTATAGCTTGAACCGTGTAAAGATCTTGCTGCTGCTGCTGCTAAGTCACTTCAGTCGTGTCCGACTCTGTGCGACCCAATAGATGGCAGGCCACCAGGCTCCCTCATCCCTGGGATTCTCCAGGCAGGAACACTGGAGTGGGTTGCCATTTCCTTCTCCAGTGCATGAAAGTGAAAAGTGAAAGTGAAGTCGCTCAGTCGTATCCGACTCTTAGCGACCCCATGGACTGCAGCCTACCAGGCTCCTCCGTCCATGGGATTTTCCAGGCAAGAGTACTGGAGTGGGGTGCCATTGCCTTCTCCAGATTAAAGATTTTAGAAGATGAATAAGCCACACATGAGACAAATATTACTTACCACTCTTGAAGCAATCTTTAGCTATGATCTTAATATTAAGCAATCTTGAAAATAACTACTTTCTGATTGGCCCAGATCTAGTCATAGGAGTGTCACAGGACAGAATGATGTTTGTTTTATTATGTTGTCTGTGTGGCATTGTTACAGAGAAAAACACAAAATGGATGAATAAATTTTAAAATTGAGTATTAGTCAATACTGAAAACAAACCATATCAGTGAACTTGATAGCTAGAATAGAAAGCAGTAGAAAAAAAACATTTCTGAGGCAGAATAATTTTTCACTCTGAATAAAGATTTCAGCTTTTACTAGATGTTTTTTAAGTTATCTTTGATACTGGGTCATGATAGTAACTTCAATCTGTGGGATTTTATTTTTTTAATTTTCATTTTTTTCTTTCAAAAATTTGGAGAGCTTAAAAACAGCCTGCTATAACACAAGAGAAAAGAAAAATTAGCCTAAAGGGAAAGCAGAGGAACCTCTGTCCTCTCAGGGCCAGGGAAGCAAAGGGTGTGATTTCTGTAGTGCCAGGAAATCTGCCATGCCTCAAAATATCTCCCTTTCCACCTGTCATGGAGTCTGACATTCCGTATTTAGATAGTCACTCCTTTAGTGCATGAACATGCAAATACCATTGGGAGGGGCAACACCTTGCTATTATTATAGCCTAACTCTTGCACTCTATTTATCTGTGTAAGGGATCAGATTTCCAAGGGACAGCTGAAATCAAGGGGGCTTGGAGATAGGAGAAATAAGATAGCTCTGATTCCCTTAGGAGAAGAGGACCTAAACGTGGTTCAGAAGAGTAACAGCCAATAGGACTTAACCATGCATGATGAGTCACTGGTTTTGCCCTAGTAATTAATCATCTTCTTATTTGGTTGTTTTCTAGCTGACATTGATGATATGAAAATATGCTATGTCTTAAGAGATGGGGCTAATGCCATAAGTGACATATTCTACTTTACAGTTGAAGATGGGGGTAAGTATTCACTCTCCTGTTAGTATAAACAAGGAGAGTGGCTTTTATTCATTGCTCTTTGACAGCCTTCATACAAGGAATCTGTATCAAATATCAGTTTAGGCTCACCTAAATTTATATGTAGTGAATTTGGTATTTTCTCTAGAAAATCTTACGTTCTCAATCTGACACAATCCTACTCTGCAATGATTGTGAATACATATTCTAGTTATATTATTTTTGTCTTGTGATTTGTAAAACACTAAAGAGAAATATCTATATAAATAGGATCCTCATGTCCAGTTGTTCAGATTTTGCTCTACATAAAGCTGCCTACTTGAGGCAACAAGATGTTGAACCAGCAGCCCCATGTGCAAAGCATGTCCTATCTAGTTGTGTTTGCCCAAAGTGGGTGCCTTTTTCTAATTTGCTTGGGTGCTCTGCGGTCTAAGGCTGGTGGATGATACATAGCATTCACCAAGAGATCAATGTTAAGTAAATATATGTTTCATCTCATTAAGTTCAGTATGTCTAATGATTGTCTTAGTTTGGGAAATTTAGTGACTTAGTCTAGCTAAACTTTTCCTTAGTGGAGTCTGAATACTTCAGAGAATAGACTATGACCTGAGATCTAAGTCACCTCAGTAATTTTTTTGTCATCCCTCCCTCAGTGCCCTGACTCACATTGTTCAGTCCTCTTCCTCACCCTTGGAGGAAAACTGGCCACGTCTAAATGATCATAAAGATGTTAGTGTTCTCATTTATTCTCAGAAGAAGCAAAAGAACCTCAGAAAGAATCTGTGAATAGGACACAGGAAATGAGGGGACATGTGTGCAAGGGAAGAGAGAGCGAGAAATAATTCCAATTCAGTCGTCTGTTTCTTTATGACACTTTATACAAACGCACACTGTTCTGTCATCTATCTCAACAAGATTCCATGCTCACCCTTCCTTTTTTGAAGTATTAAATAGTGCTTGTTTAAAATATCTTTGGACGTAACAGGATCGCAAGCTCTGAAAAATGACATCTGCTGAGTGTGTGCCAGAGAGGCAAAAAATAAATAAATAAAAGTGTCAATTTGGGTTCAACTAAATTTAGTAAGTTTAATAACTTTATTTTTTAGCAACCAAATGATACTTTACTATTTGACATATTGATAAATGAATCTTAGGAAACCAAGTTCTGAGAAGGAAATCAACTTATAGAAAACTAATCTGCTTTCTGAATCTTGCTGCTCAAATGGGAAATTTCACTGTGAGTAAACTTTAGAATGAGACTCTGAAATAATTCAAAATTTGTATCTTATATACATATGTGAAGAAGAGAGAAGTCGCTCAGTTGTGTCCGACTCTTTGCGACCCCATGGACTGTAGCCCACCAGGCTCCTCAGTCCATGGGATTTTCCAGGTATGACTACTGGAGTGGGCTACCATTTCCTTCTCCAAGGGATCTTCCCGACCCAGGGATCGAACCTGGGTCTCCAGCATTGTAGGTAGACGCTTTACCGTCCAAGCTCCCAGGGAAGCCTGCAATGTGGGAGACCTGGGTTTGATTCCTGGGTTGGGAAGATCCCCTGGAGAAGGGAACAGCTACCCACTCCAGTATTCTGGCCTGGAGAATTCCATGGACTGTATAGCAAAATATATATATTTTATATATATATATATATAAAATATAAACTTAAGGACTAAATTGTTGGCTCAAAACACCATATATATATCTCAGAATGACTGAATAAACCTCAATAACAGAAGTATAATTTTCTTTAAAATTGCCAAAAAAGTTTGAAATCCAGTGACTACAATTCCAAGACATCATAGCCTTTGTTTTTCTATATATTTTACTTTTTCTTTCTTTTTATTCACATATATGCTCTGTTATTTTGCACATTTCTTTCCTTAGCTGGATGGACTTTTAGTATTTACTCTGAAATTTTGGTCTGTATTCAAATATTAGAAAACATTGTGCTATATCATATTTCAAACTATTAAGTGAGGAATGACTAGCTGAAGAGACTGGGTTTATTTTTGGATTTGCTGGAAAAAATGGATGAGCCTCTAAAGACTGTGTTTATGGAAATAGGAACTAAATCATTTCAGGAGCTTTTTCAGAGCTAGCGTATCATGTGAGAGAGAAAACTTCCAGAGATATTGTCCTTTACTCTTTTCTTCCCCTCTGATAATGTGTTACTTATAGGGTTCAGGCAGATTCTGGCAACTTTCGGTGGAACAGAATTTATTTTTAATTTCCCCAATGCAAGAAAATTTCTCTTTGACAGAATAATCATAGAGACCTGCAAGGTTAAAAACTGAAAAGTCACATATATATTTCAAAATATTTTTAGTCTGATACTTATTTTTTGCATTGTCTATAACATATCTATATATTTGAATGAAAAGTGCAATGCTATTTAAACTTACAGAGACTATTGAGTGAAATTCTTCTGTTTGGAAAGTGTGAGGTNATATATATTTCAAAATATTTTTAGTCTGATACTTATTTTTTGCATTGTCTATAACATATCTATATATTTGAATGAAAAGTGCAATGCTATTTAAACTTACAGAGACTATTGAGTGAAATTCTTCTGTTTGGAAAGTGTGAGGTATTTTGACAAACAGAAGTAAAACAAAAATATTTTTTTGCAATATTTGTGAGAAAAGAAAAAAATAATTGTCTTTCCTTTCTACAAAAATATTATACTAAGAATTTTAAATTTTTTCTGACCTAGCTATGTATCTTCTAGTTGTTCAGTTCAGTTCAGTTCAGTTCAGTCGCTCAGTCGTGTCCGACTCTGCGGCCCCATAAATCGCAGCACGCCAGGCTTCCCTGTTCATCACCATCTCTTGGAGTTCACTCAGACTCACGTCCATCGAGTCCATGATGCTATCCAGCCATCTCATCCTCGGTCGTCCCCTTCTCCTCCTGCCCCCAATCCCTCCAAGGATCAGAGTCTTTTCCAATGAGTCAACTCTTCGCATGAGGTNGGACTGGATGCCATGATCTTCGTTTTCTGAATGTTGAGCTTTAAGCCAACTTTTTCACTCTCCTCTTTCCCCTTCATCAGGAGGCCCTTTAGCTCCTCTTCACTTTCTGCCATAAGGGTGGTGTCAAGCTATGTATCTTCTAGTTGTACAATTAATAATTTCACCAAAATATACTCTACAAAATACCTATTTTATAGACTGTAATAGAAACACATATTTTCAATATGGTCAAATGTAACAATGAAAATTTCATGAACTAGATGACATGTTTATGAAGACACATTGATGATATCAATTAACACTTCTCAAAGATATGTATGTCTCAGGAATTATGGCAGGTACTTGAATCTTATGAACAAAGATTAGCCTTGCCTCTCAGTTGGAAGGATCTAGGTATTGGAACAGCCAGATAACTTCCCCAAACATGACCATCATTCCAGAAAGTAACAAGACCTCCTCAAGGGTATTTATTCTTCCCATCCATTTGATGACAGACTTTTTAGACCAGAGGGTTTGGATATTGAATTCAGCTGTTGTGACTTATTGCCATTTATCAATATTTTGTTAACTATCCTGGTGGCTTAGTAGTAAAGAATCTGCTTATCAATGCACGAGATGAGGGTTCAATTCTTGGGTTGAGAATATCCCCTGGAGAAGGAAATGGCAACCCATTCCAGTATTCTTGCTTGGGAAATCCCATGGACAGAGGAGCCTAGCAGGCTACAGTCTGTGGGGTCACAAAGAGTTGGACATGACTTAGCTACTAAACAACAGCAATCAATACTTTATATAATTTTGTAAGCATATCGATAAGCCATTCTCATGAAATATATGAAATGCTTTTAGCATTTCACATCTGGGAAGCAAGTCAAAGTCTCATGTCAGAAAACCAAAAACTCTCTACTACCAATTCTCTCTTCAACCCACTAAATTCATTTTCTTCAAACCTACCATATTTATTTTAGGATAGCAACTATCTAAATGAATTTACTATAGCAAATAGAATCTTCAAATAATCTTAAAAATAAAATACAGCTTTTAATTTCAGAAATCAAGAATGGGAGAAGAGAGAGAGGAGAACAGAAAACTAAAATCTTCTGTTTCAGATTTGATTATCACAAGAACCTGGCTAGCCACAGAATTCTTCTGTTAACATGAAGTGATAGACTGGGACCATCCATTACTAATGAATGGTGCTTAGGACAGAATTTCTACTTTTCAGTTTTTGGAGGGCTTGGGAGCAATTATCAAATGACCAGACCATAGAATTATCTATTGGAAGAATAGATAATGTCAGAATTTTCACCTCAGGGAGTTCTACTCTGTTTGGACTTAATGAATGTTGCTTAATATAGCAGGTATATTTATACACACACACATGTATTCATACCATATGCACACATACTCAATATGTCCTTATTCTTTCAATTAGATCTTTTATCACAACCATCATTTATGCAATTTTGCCTTCATAGCTCCCAGCATGGTTAAATATATATATGGCAGATGAGGAAACTAAATCACCTATAGGTAACTGACCTCTTGGAAGTTGCATAATGAGGCAGCTAGAGCCAGTTCAAATCTCTAATTCTTTCCCCAAATAGTAACTTTGACACATTCAGGAGAGACTTAAGAGGGCAGAATGCTCAAATCTTCTGGTTTCTCCAGACTGAGTCTTGCATGTTCAACAGAGGAGACCGAAGAGCTCAGTTCGGTTTGGTTCAGTTCAGTCACTCAGTCGTGTCCAACTCTTTGCAACCCCGTGGACGGCAGCATGTCAGGCTACCTTTTCCATCACCAACTCCTGGAGCTTGCTCAAACTCATGTCCATTGAGTCAGTGATGCCATCCAACCATCTCATCCTCCGTCATCTCCTTCTCCTCCCACCTTCAATCTTTCCTAGCATCAGGGTCTTTTCCAATGAGTCAGTTCTCATCAAGTGGCCAAAGTATTGGAGTTTCAGCTTCAGCATCAGTCCTTACAGTGAGTATTCAGGACTGATTTCCTTTAGGATGGACAGCTTGGATCTCCTTGCTGTCCAAGAGTCTTCTCCAACAACACAGTTCAAAAGCATCAGTTCTTCAGTGCTCAGCTTTCTTTATAGTCCAACTCTCACATCCATACATGACCACTGGAAAAACCATAGCTTTGACTAGACAGACCTTTGTTGGCAGAGTAATGTCTCCGCTTTTTAATATGCTGTCTTTTCATTTCATGGCTGCAGTCACCATCTGCAGTGATTTTGAAGCCCCCCAAAATAAAGTCTCTCACTGTTTCCACTGTTTCCCCATCTATTTGCCATGAAATGATGGAACCAGATGCCATGATCTTCGTTTCTCGAAAGTTGAGTTTTAAGCCAGCTCTTTCACTCTCCTCCTTTTACCTATCAGAAGACTGGATCTGCTGATAGGTAAAAGTTCTGCATCTTTTGGAATATAGTCTTTTATTTTAGAATACCTTAAAGGTCACTGTATCCTAACATTTATAGTATTTTTTCCTGGTAAGTAAGTAAGTAAAGTCACTCAGTCGTGTCAGACTCTTTGTGACCCTGTGGACTGCAACCCACCAGGCTCCTCAGTTCATGGGATTTTCCAGGCAAGAATACTGGAGTGGGTTGCCATTTCCTTCTCCAGGGGATCTTCCCAACCCAGGGATCGAACCCAGGTCTCCCGCATTGGAGGCAGACACTTTAACCTCTGAGCCACCAGGGAAGCCCTTTGTTTCCTGGTATCACACTGTAATTTTTCTAACTACATGTGGAGAAGAATATTCTTTCTAAAGTTAAAGACAAATCAAATGAGTCTTAAGATACCATTTTATACTTGTTTTATCAGTTACAAAGAAACTTTAAAAAAATTCACCTCAGGGATTATGATGAAACAGTTACACTTCCAAACTATTTGTGAAGTTGCAAACTAAGAAAATGAAGTTGAAGAAGCATTTCTGAGTTGTAGATGGAGTCAGGAATGCTGTAAGATTCCACTTGAGACATAGCTTAACAGAAGTAAAGACTTGTAGTCACAGGTACGTCACCATGTGAACAATAGCAATCTGGAAATTGCTCTAAATGCCAATAAAAATAAGAAGAGCTTTTTCGTAATGGTATCAACATCAGAAAACGTTATACAGCCCTGAAAATTCATAATTATAAAGTTTTTGTAATGTAATTCTTAAAATGCTCATTTAGTAATGAAATATGTGTACTGGAATATTAATAAAGAACGTGCAGCAATTCCCTGGTGATCCAGTGGTTAAGACTCTGCACTCTCATTGCTAAGGGCCCATGTTCAGTCCCTGCTGGGCTTCCCTGATGCCTCAGATGGTAAAGAATCCACCTGGAATGCAGGAGACCCGGGTTTGATCCGTGGGTTGGGAAGATCCCTTGGAGAAGGAAATGTACTCTTGACTGAAGAAAAGAATCTGATGGACAGAGGAGCCTGGCAAGCTACAGTCCATGGGGTCACAAAGAGTCAGACATGACCGAGCAACTAACACTTTCACTGTTAGAGTACTAAAGTCCAACACACAGCGTGGTGCAGCCAAAAAAAAAAAGGAAATATTATATCAAAGTCGGTCATCCTTCCAGATTTTCTGGGGCCAAACATCACATGCATTTTCATAGTTACAATCTAAAAGGTCAGCTTCTGGAGTTACGAAATGTGCTTCTGTTATCTGTGGCTTCTTACATAAGTGTGCGTTACAGTCATCTATGTGAGTGCATGCTTGCACTGACTCTTTGTACCCCCATGCACTGTAGCCCACCAGACTCCTCTGTCCATGGAATTTTCCAGGCAAGAGTACCGGAGTGGGTTGTCATTTCCTCCTCTAGGAGGAGGGACTCCATCCTAACTCAAGGATGGAACCCTGTGTCTCCTGCAATGGCAGGTGGATTCTTTACCACTGTACCACCTGGATTTAGCTAAACTGTCTTCCATGTCTTTTGTTTGTATTCTTTATGCCTTCTCAAGGGTAACTCAGTATAATAATAATATAGACTTGGAAAATATATCCTCTTTTGATAATTGCCTCTTTGAATGAAATTCCAGATCTAGTACTCTGGAGTTTTGTTGGAAGAAAAAAGCATGTATTCTTTTATTTTTCTTTTTTGATTAGAGTATAGTGACTTTACAATGTTGTATTAGTTTCTGCTGTGCGGCTAAGTGAATCAGCCACACGTTTTACCTATATCCTCTCTTCCTTGGGTTTCCTTCCCACTTAGGTCATCTCAGAGCGTTGAGTGGAGTTTCCTGTGCTACACAGTGGTTCCCATCAGTGATTTACTTTATACATAGTAGTCTTACGCGTCAATCCCAATCTCCCAATCCATCCCACCCCACCTTTCCCCCCTTGTTATCCACGTTTGTTCTATATGTCTGTGTCTCTCTTTCTGAGAAAAGCACACATTTCTTTTCTCCCCTTTTTAACAGAGCATTTCTTGCCTGATTTCTTCTCAGCATATAACTCTGTAATTTTCCTATTCTCACATTCTGTGTATTTTAACATGGAAACACTCCTGTCCCTCTTTAGTTTTCTCTCCAATAAACTCCTATAGCTCTTTATTATGATATGAAACCCAGTCTCAGGTAACTGTTCAGGCATGTCCCACCCTCAGCCCTAATAGCTGTTAATCACTCTTCAACTTTCGACTCAAATGTCATTCCCTCTCTTGAGTTGTTCCCAAGGTGTTGATAACAAAATTTGTCATGCCTTGTGTGTGTGTGTGTGTGCTTCTGTCCCTGTCTTTATTTATAACAAGAATGTTGTATCCTGATTATTTGCTACTGTGAAGATCTTCATTCGTAGAGAAGAAACTTTTTCAAATCAAAAAGATGTCATTAATCTTTATACCACAGTGCCTGCACATGGGTGAACACAGAGTAAATATTTCACAAATATTAATATAAATGAATAGATAAATGGCAAAAAGAAACTCTATTTTATATAAGGATCGATTAAATAGTGGTCTATGAAAAGCTCCTATAAACAATTCCCAGGGGACCTGTGCATTCTTTTAGAACATTCTCTTATCCTAGCATTAATTTAAATCCCTGTGGCACCAAAAAAGATTTTTAGTAAAGCTTTCACATTTTTAAACACATGGAACTAACTCCTATAAAAATGCCTTTGAAATCTTCAGTGAAATATACTTAAGACTGAAGAGATTCATAGTAAACACCAGTTTAGAGCTCATGTTACTCTTAATGAATTCTTTTCAGAAAGTAAAATAGTTGACAGTATATTATATAAACAATTGTATCATATAATGCAATTTTTAAAATTTAAAGAGATATAGACATTTTTTATAAATCATTGAAATATTTAAGTCAGAACCACTGCCTAAAGTGTTTTTAGTCACTCCAGTTTTTTTGCCTCGTGTGAGACAGCTTTACGACAAGAAAAGAAGTAGAAAGTATATTAGCATAAAATACCCTCAACTCTTATTAAAAAGTCATTATGTACATTTTTTCTGTTTTTTGTTTCAAGTCTCAAAATGTCAGCATCAGATTCATCAGATTCAAGATACTTTGCTTTTTCTGCGGTCTCTCTTGATTAACAGCGTTGTGATAGTTTCAGGTATACTGCAAAGGGATTCAGTTATACATATATATATATCCATTTTTCAAGTTCTTTTCAGTTATTATAGTTATTACAGAGTATTAAGCAGAGTTCCCTGTGCTATACAGTAGGTCCTTGTTGGTTTTCTGTTGTAAATATAGCAGTGTGTACATGTCAACCCCAAACTCTGACATAAATCAGGATACTTCTTGATGGGCAGAAGAAAGAACTAGGATATGTGATCATCTGGCTGGTTATACTAAGCAGGAGGGGCCCTGCTTTTTCTCCATTATGAAAACTGGTTGGCCATTTCCTCCTTTCAGCTCTCATATGACGCGGACACGCCGACTAAGAGAGTCTGTCTCCGTTTTGGCGCTGAAACTGGAGTGTCAGATGTGATATGTGTGTCGGCCATTGTAAGGCATCTGGTCCGTAGCCAGACGTGTGTTGCCACGGTCTTTGATGGTGCTTTGTGGTGCCTAGTTTTTCATCCACCAAGATCCCTAATTCGTATGTTATTGAAAGATATAAATAGCTTCTTGACATAGTTAAAAAAAAAAGCTGCAAAGTCATTTCTGTATGTGAAATGTCAGTAGAGGATGAGTCATTCAGATTTTTAGTCTGTACTTGACGATTGAATAGTCAAGACACAAGGAGACTGGACGCTTTTCATTCTGGCGAGGAGGAGCACAACTTTCTGCTGGAAGGTGACCAGTAACTTTACAGTTTAAGGCAAAATCATTATTGATAATTAACTTGAATTTAAAGCAAGGCTGGAAAAATATAGATAAGCGCAGTAAGTCGGAAAACAAGTTCTGAGTAGAAGCATTAAAAGATTATACAAATATTCAGCTGAGAGGGGAAAAAACCAAGCAATCTTGGCAATAAAGTTAATTGCTAGTGACATGAGAACCAGAGGAAAGATACTAGTGTCTCAGGGAGTTATAATAAGAAAGTGAAGTAATGTCAGGCACTGATGCAAGTATTTTTTAATCTGCAAGAGAGCACAGATCCACTAGAAAACTGATCCTGGGGGAGGTGTTTGTGACTACGGCATCATGTTTGTAAGCCTTTCTTTTTTCATTGAGCAGTTCAGAACAGTTCAAGGCATCAAGCTCTTTCAATGCCAGACCCCTGCCTTTAAAAGCAGGAATCAGGAATTCTCTTGCAGTCCAGTCCTTAGGATGCCATGCTTCCATTCCAAGGGTACTGGCTCAGTCCCTGGTCAGGGAACTAAGATTCCACAAGCTACTAAAATCACATGGCCAAAAAAGAAAAAAAATAAAAAATAAAAGTATGAATCTATAAAATATCTGTGCTGTATTCATGAAAGAAGTTGTACTTTTAAAATAGAAAAGTATAAACTACATTTTATTAGTTATTATTCTTTAAGTTCATTTCAAAATTTTATGGATGTACCATTTTTATTAGCTTTAGTTCAGAGGAAGGTTTTTCTAAATCGTTAAATCTTCCCATGAATACGAATCAGTATTAGGTATATCTTTTTGTGTTTCTTTGTTTATAGCAGCTTTATTTTAACTGTCAGCGATTGGAAGCAACCAAGGTAAGTATTAGACACATCTTTGAAGTTTAGCATGGTTCTTTGTTTACTCTCACAACAAATGATCATCACCTTTTAAAAACTAAGCAAATGTTTCATAAGTGATTAAAATACCACAGTTTCAAATCAAATATTTATTCATGGTATATATTACATAACTCAAAAGTATTCCAGTCTGTCTCTTTAAGTTTGCTCCGGGCAGTCAGGAGAAGTAGAATGTGGTGTTCAATGGTCTAGTACACAGTTGTAGCTAGTATAATTGTATATTTGTTAGACCCTGTAAGAATACAATGGGGTTTCCCTAGCAGCTCAGATGGTAAAGAATGTGCCTGCAATGCAGGAGACCCAGGATCAATCCCTGGGTGGGGAAGATCCCATGGAGAAGGAAATGGCTACCCACTCCAGTATTCTTGCCTTGTGAATCCCATGGACAAAGGAGCTTGGTGGGCTATGTCCATGGGGTCGCAAAGAGTCGGACACGACTTGAGGTGGCACTAGTGATAAAGAACCTGCCTGCTAGTGCAAGAGACATAAAGAGATACAGGTTCCATTCCTGAGGCCGGAAGCTTCCCTGGAGGAGGGCATGGCAACTCACTCCAGGAATCTTGCTTGGAGAATTCCTTGAACAGAGGAGCCTGGCAGGCTACAGCCCAGAGTTGCACAGAGTCGGACACAAATAAAGTGACTTAGCACACACGCACACACTTAAGAATACAATAAAACCAGAAAGCAATGAAAGAGTTTCTATGGTGAGAGTTACTGGGTGAAAATATTTTCCTTATTCATTTGTTTATTGAATTATTCAGCAAGTACTTTTGGAGCAGCCACTATGTTTCAGGTATCTATTGGGATCTTGAAAAATAGTGACAGTCATGGCAATTATGATCTGATCTGAGGTTCTGATAGGTATGGATAATAGAACAGTAGACAAATACAACAAGTATACATTGTTTAAACTATTGCAAAAGTTATCAGTAAATCCGAGATAANCTTGAAAAATAGTGACAGTCATGGCAATTATGATCTGATCTGAGGTTCTCATAGGTATGGATAATAGAACAGTAGACAAATACAACAAGTATACATTGTTTAAACTATTGCAAAAGTTATCAGTAAATCCGAGATAAAGATGCACCTATCAGGAAAGGCTTCAGAAAGCTTAAGCTTAGACTTAGGATGAGATGAAGGTGACACAGGAAGAAGGGAGGAAGAAATGTTCCAGATGGGAGGAAAACCATGTGCAAAGGCCCTGATCTTTGTGTGTTCAAGGGACCAGAAGAGCATCACCACACCTGGAGCCCAGTTAACAAATGAAAGAGTAGCACCAGGCAGTGGGCACCAGAGAGCTAGACGGGGGCCAGATGGTACAGAGCCTGACAAACCCAGGGTAGCAATTCAGATTTTGTTCTAAGGGAAAGAGAAGCCCCCAGATCTTTTTAAAACAAGGGAGCTCACAAGTTTATGTTTTCAGATGATGGCTTTTGTAGTGGTAGAGAGTCAAGGGGGCATTTCAAGGAGGAAGAAGGGAGACTGATGTAGGGCTGATGCAGGAAGACAGATGTGATATGGAGAGGAGGATGGGCTTGCATAATTTCACATCTCAATCTACAGGACTTACTGATGGATTGGAAAAAAGAGAATGTGAGCATGATGCTGGGTTTCTTGGCCAGAGAAGAATGGTGTTGCATTCACTGAGATGGGAAAGACTAGAGGGGCGTGGAAACGATCTGAGCGGGGAAATGAAGAGGTCACTTTGAACATCTTAATTATAAGATGTCTTACTTCTTTGAAATGTGTACACAGGAAGGCCAGTCTCTTGACCCTGTGTATCTTCCTTTCCATCAGAGTGAAGGGAGTTAGAACTGGAACAAATAGAGGTTCTGCCTCCGACAAGAATTGGTGATATGACCCTAGGCCAGGAGACTGAACCTTTCTCAGCCTCCGTTTCTTTGTAAAGTGGGACAATAATAGCACCTGGCTATTAGGGTTCTTTTGAAGATTTCAGTAAAATTATTCATGGAAATAGGCTCATTCATGCGGTACAGTTTCTGCAGCATAGTAGCAACTGTGCCAGTAGCTACTACAGTGACAGACTCCAGAGCTTTTCTTTTTTCTTTTCCTTGCTTTTATTTTCCCTCTCTCCCTTCCTCCTTCTGTCCTTTTCTTTCCTCCTTTCTCTTGCCTTTCTCACAGAAACTGTGTGTAAAGTTTAACCGTCTGTTTTTGGTAGAAAGATGAGATAGGAGGGATGAAAGTGNCTTTTCCTTGCTTTTATTTTCCCTCTCTCCCTTCCTCCTTCTGTCCTTTTCTTTCCTCCTTTCTCTTGCCTTTCTCACAGAAACTGTGTGTAAAGGTTAACCATCTGTTTTTGGTAGAAAGATGAGATAGGAGGGATGAAAGTGGAAAGATAATTAACACTTCTTCAGTGCTGACTTTAAAGGCTAAGAATGCTTCCAAAGTTAATGGACCACTAGTAAGCAGCTAAGCTAAGACTTCCATTAATCTAATAATAATGAGTTTCCACTTTGGCCAGATCATGGAAATGCAAAACACTGTACTTCTTGAGCTCACTGTACATGTTTTATTTCTCTTTTTTTGATGCTTGGAAGTGTACATTTTATAGACTTGAACATTAAATATAGTAACTCACTTTTACCAAAACATAGTACTCCAAAACATCTCAATTTAGCAGTTGTGGGAGGTTTGAAGGATAGTTTTGATTGCAAGTCTAATACCCTGGGCTACAACCAGCTGAAGATAGTGATAACATACCATGTTTGTCCAGGTCTTAGAATCAACTAAATATATTTAGTACAGAATGCTGTAGTCATGCAGCTCACAGATTTATAAAGAAAAAAAATTCAATAAATTCATCTTTGAGAAAATTAGTAAATTTAAGTAATAAGGAAGCGTATATTTTTAAATTCTTCATCGAGGTCATTGGAAAATAAGGGCTGTGAATATTTAATTTTTGTTCCTAACATGTTCCTTAAAAGCTTGGTATTGCTTATGCAAATGATTTGAAGTAGACAGATACTTCTTGATTCTGTGTAATAAAAATGTGAAATTTTATTTGCCTATGATATCACGAGAAAACTAGTTGCTTTTTAAAACTTTGTCTCTCTAATGTTCTTATAAATAGTGTTTGAGTTATTACTTTACAGATTTTATTTGGGCTACCCTTGTGTCTCAGCTGACAAAGAATCTGCCTGCAATGTGGGAGACCTGGGTTGGGAAGATCCCCTGGAGAAGGGAAAGGCTACCTATTCCAGTATTCTGGAGAATTCCATGGACCGTATAGTCCATGGGATCACAGAGTCAGACATGACTGAGCAACTTTCACACATTTCATTTAGCAGTCTCATTTATTTGTTTCTACCTTATAAGTATTAAAGCCATGGANTGGAATTATGTTCAGATGGAAAGTACTCACTCTAAAGTATGCCTTACATATATAATTATATATATTTCCCTGGTGGCTCAGATGGTAAAGATCTGCCTGTAATGCAGATCGGGGTTCTGTCCCTGGGTTGGGAAGATCCCCTGGAGAAGGGCATGGCAACCCACTCCACTCTTCTTGGCTGGGGAATAGGCAGAGGAGCCTGGTGGGCTATGGTCCAGGGGGTCGTGAACAGTCAGACCCGACTGAACCTGTCTCTTATACACATCGAGATGTGTATAAGAGACAGAATATAGATGTTTTGGTTCTTGTTTGACAAATGTAGATCAATTTCATAGTGTACATTCCTTGGGAGCAATAATATTTGTGTAAATGAAGGGGAAAAGTTTTCCTGAACATTTATTTTTAAAACAGTGTAAATTAAATAAAATCATTAATTTATTGACCTGTTTCTGCCCCTAAGAATAAAAAATCAATTGCCAAGTGATTTTTCACTTAGGAAATAAATAATATAAATATTAGGTTAATAAAACAATGTATCTTTAGATGGTTATAGTGTTATTATGGTAGAAAATTCCAGAATAAATTATTCAGTTATTCCTAGTACTGGCTAGGGTAAGATTCACTTTCTGCCAATGCTACTAATATCATGGTACTAAGAAATTCAAAAGAAAAGATTAAGGGAACATAATTATCTTGCTATATTTGGTTTTCAGTTCACAACTACTTTTTATCCTTCTTATTAATTGTGAAGAAAGCTTAGAAAACAGCACATTTAGAGCATCTTTTGATGAAGGAAGCCAGGATGCAATTTTTCCTTGTTTTATTTCAAGACAGCTCTGATGACTTTCCTCCAAACTGAGACAGCAGACCTGCCTGTTCTCCATTTCTTTGCTGGTTTCCTTGGTGCAGAAAGGTCTGATCATTTCATCCTGGTAATGCCCTGCCTGTTACCTTTAACTCCATTTGTTAGAGGCATGATTGGAGAACACTGAAAGCAGTGTTTTCAAGCGTAGCTCAAGAGAGCCACTTCAGGAACTGAAAATTAAGTGGTAAAACTGGTCAGTAGACGTCACAAATCCAAGAGCCAGAAAAGAACTGTTTTGTGTTCCCATAGTCTTTCTCTTGCTTTACATGTTTATGTAGAAATAGCCCCAAATTGAAGGCACTGCATCATTGCTCTAGAATTAAGAAAGGTAAGCTATGCTGAACCATTTAAGAAATTGTTGGCATTGAAAAAAAAGAGAATTGATGAGTGAATTGTACTATAATCCTACACTCGAAACACTTTTAGAAAGCACATATACATGTACCTAGCTTAGTATATTAACAAGCGTACGGTGTGCTAGTATTATTTCATTGTGACTGCACTCGTCTTCGATGCTGGGCAGGCTTTTCTCTAGCTGCCTCCAGCGGCCGCTCCTCTCTAGTTGTGGAGGGCAGGCTTCTCATTGTGGTGGCTTCTCTTGCTGTGGAGCATGGGCTCTTATTTAGGGCACACAGGCTCAGTGGCTGGGGCACACGGGCTCAGTTGCTCCATGACACGTGGAATCTTTCTGGACCAGGGAACGAACCAGTGTCCACCGCATTGGCAGGCGGATTCTTTACCACCGGACCAGCAGAGAAGTCTTCTTATGCTATTTTTAATTATTTGTGCTACCATTTATACAATAATTTAAAAATTTTGTTTCAATGTCATCTTTTATTTCAAGCCGCTTTTACAAGCTAAAGGATGCCTTCCCTGGGCAATGATTTGACACAAGATCAAACTCTTGCCTCACTTTTGTCATTATTGTTTTTTACTGTTATTTTGACTATTCAGTCGTGTCTAACTCTTTGCAACCCCATGGACTGCAGCACACCAGGCTTCCCTGTCCTCCACTGTCTCCCAGAATTTACTCAAACTCATGTCCATTGAATCAGTGATGCCATCCAAGCATTTCATCCTCTGTTGTCCCCTTCCTCGTCCTGCCTCCAATCTTTCCCAACATCATAGTCCTTTCTAGTGAGTAGGCTCTTCAAATCAGGTAGCCAAAGTATTGGAGCTTCAGCTTCATCATCAGTCCTTCCAGTGAATATTCAGGACTGATTTCCTTTAGGATGGACTGCTTGGATCTCCTTGCAGTACCAGGGACTCTCAAGAATCTTTAACAGCAACACAATTTGAAAGCATCAATTCTTCAGCACTCAGCCTCCTTTATGGTCCAGCTCTCACATCCAAACATGACTACTGGAAAAACCATAACTTTGACTATATGGACTTTTGTTGGCAAAGTGATGTCTCTGCTTTTTAATATGCTGTCTAGGGTTGTTATAGCTTTTCTTTCAAGAAGCAGTCATCTTTTAATTTCATGGCTGCAGTCACCATTTGCAGTGATTTTGGACCCCAAGAAAATAAAATCTGCCTCTGTTTCCACATTTTATCCCATTGCCATGGGACTAGATGCCATGATCTTCATGTTTTGAATGTTGAATTTTAAGCCAGCTTTTTCACTCTCCTCTTTCACCTTCATCAAGAGGCTCTTCAGTTCCCCTTTGCTTCTGCCATTAAGATGGTATCCGCATATCAGAGGTTACTGATATTTCTCCAGACAATCTTGATTCTAGCTTGTGATTCCTCCAGCCCAGCATTTCTCATGATGCATATAAGTTAAATATAAGTTAAATAAGCAGGATGACAATATACAGCCTTGACGTACTCCTTTCCAAATTGTGAACCAGTCCGTTGTTCCATGACTGGTTCTAACTGTTGCTTCTTGACCTGCATACAGATTTCTCAGGAGGCAGGTAAGGTAGTCTGGTATTCCTGTCTCTTGAAGAATCTTCCAAGTGTACTGTGATCCACACAAGTCAAAAGCTTTAGTGTAGTCAGTGAAGCAGAAGTAGATGTTTTTCTGGAATTCTCTCTTTTTCTATGATCCAACGGATATTGGCAATTTGATCCCTGGTTCTTCTGCTGTTTCTAAATCCAGCTTGCACATCTGGAAGTTCTTGGTTCATGTACTGTTGAAGTATGGCTTGAGGGATTTTGAGCATTACGTTAGCTTGTGAAATGAGCACAAGTGTATGGTGGTTTGAGCACTCTTGGGCTTCCCTGGTGGCTCACAGGGTAAAGCCTCAGCTTGCAATGCAGGAGACCCTAGTTCAATCCCTGAGTCAAGAAGATCCCCTGGAGAAGGGAATGACTACCCACTCCAGTGTACTTTCCTGGCGAATTCCATGGACAGAAGAGTCTGGCGGGCTACAGTCCATGAGTCCATGAGGTCGCAAAGAGTCAGACACGACTGAGAGACTAACATTTTGAACATTCTTATATGTGAACATGTGCTTTTCCAATATTCTTCACATAGACTTTCATGGTGACATCAGACTCTGTCCTGGTTTTACCATAATGGAGATCTTCTTCTTACATGTAATGCCTGGATATGATTCTAGTTTAAAGATTTAGTTTTAGACATTTCAGCTTTTGTAGATGCTGCAATTTCTCTGGCTTAGGTATAATAAAAAGCATACTGAATCTTACTGATTTATGTTCTAGACACCACTGAGACTGGAATGACTTTATACTCTTAATAGACTCGCTTCACTCCCCTTTTCCAGCATCATTTTGACAAAAAAACTACTCACCCCTTCCCCTCCCTATTCCCTCTACCACCTCAAGTATGTGTGTGGTGAAAGTCAGCATCGATAAGGAAAGATACAAAGTCAATTAAATGTCACCTGATATCTGTTTCACTTAATTAGGGAGAAAAGAAACACTGTAAGAGATAAAGTAGATTAGCAGAGCATTTTATGCCTGAGATTCTTATGAATAAATGGTGTTGCTAAGTGATGTGATAAGTAAAGGTGTCTAGAAATAAACCAGTCTCCACTTTTACCTGCTTGATTAAACATTCCCCGTATGAATTTATATAGTGTATGTGGTGAAGACTGTATTTACACAATCTTCAGAAATTTAGACACAATATAGCATTTGATTTTGAAATCTCAGAGAAAAAGTTGCCTTTTAAATAGAAGAATCCTAAAGTTTTAATATGTTGACCAAGTCAGTAGCTTAATATATTCATGTAGAAAGAGTTTTTTAAAGTCTTACTACTTAATTTAAAAATTGAAAATAATTTTAGAATTCTAAAACAATTTTTTCCATGAAAAAATGAAGTAAACTGAGTTCATGTAGTTATAAAAACATGAATTAAAAAAAGCATTTGACACTTCATTATTTCTATCCACAAATATCCACAGTGACCACAAACAGTTTTAAATTAAATGGTTTAACTTATAGATTCCTGAAACTAAGGGTTAAGGAATCAGATGAAAATAGGGCAGACTAGAAACACGGATGTATACACTGATTTTGAGTAAGGGCTCTTCTGTAATTCTCTAGAAAAACANATCAGGCACAATACTAGGTACAGGTTTTAGACAATGAAGAAAACAAGGAATCCATTCCTTTATACTTCTTCTAAGGGTGGGGGAAAAAAAACACAATGGACAGGTAAACAGGTAAAGTTTTCAAATGGTTATAGATCATAGTAAGTAGTCTAAAAATAAAAGGAAACAAATTATGGGGGAATGATGGGGAAATAGAGGAGATATAGAAGATATCAAAATTTTCCTAGGCAAGACCAGTGAAGACCCTCATTAAGCTGTATTTAAAGTGTTAGGATTTCAGTCACTGTCTCTTATACACATCTGAGATTATACTGGGGCTTCCTGGTGGCCCTGATGGTAAAGAAGCTGCCTGCAGTGTAGGAGACCCAGGTTCAGTCCTTGAGTCAGGAACTTCTCCTGGAGAAGGGAATGGTTACCCACTCCAGTATTCTTGCCTGGAGAATTCCATGGACAGAGAAGCTTGGCAGACCAAAGTCCACGGGGTCACAAAGGGTCAGACACAACTGAGTGACTAACACTAGGGATAATATATCAATATAGACCCATTTTCATATTTTAATGATCCTTCAGTATCTTTATTAAGTAGAATTCAGAAAGCATTTTATATATGTTTCTATTTTTACCCGATCAGTTACTTTGAAACAAGGCAGTACACACACACATTCACTTACACACTCACACACACACAGACTTCTCTTGTGGGATCCTAGTGTATCACTTTTTTTGTCAACCAGTTTTATACTTTAATGAATTAAAATAACATTTCCTGATATCAATTTCAAAATTGCCATCTTAAGTGATAATATGAAAAAAGCCTGAAAATATTTTTTCACATTTTGATTTACTCCTGGATGGTAATTTGATTTGACATTTAATTCTTACAGTAGTTAGGTGGCTGTTATCACACACAATGCTTCTGTCGTCCCCATTTCTATTAATGGTATGTCTGTTCTCTCAGTGCTCTAAGCATCTTTATAAAATATTTTTGGATGCATCTATATTGCTCTTCCATGTTAACAGGTGGAATCAAGCTGTATTCTTGTTACTTTTAAGAGCAATGAGACCAAGGCCCCCTCGGCATTCCTTTTCCCTTTTTAGGATTAATGGAAAGAAAGTATGGTTTATAATAATCTTTTGAACTTTGAATTCCTGGCATGCTTATTCAGAGCATCTACTAGCTCCAAAGTCATTTTATATCCTCTAGTGATAAGCTATACCAAAGTTTTGTAGTATTTGCTAATAGCTCTTGTTCTACCAGTTTCTCTCTCTTTCTTAAAAAAATTGTACTAATACATTCAAGAGATAATTTATTGTCTATTAGATGATTATCTGTTAATTACATCCCCTCAGTTTTGAGTAAAGCCATCATTGCAAGACTTAACAGTGGCAGGTTGGCATGGGCCAGCAGATGGAAGAGATAGGAAATAGTGTGTATTGAATACTTCCTATGTAACCAGCAATCCACCCTAGTCAATTTGCTGGATTAGCAAAAGAGCAGTCAGTGATTTCTGTTATTACCATCCTGTTGTTGCTATTCAGTCGCTCAGTCGTGTCCGACTCTACAACCCCATGGACTGCAGCGCACCAGGCTTCCCTCTCCTCTATAAGCTAACATATTCACAGATTCCCCAAGGATTAGGATGAGGCTATTTTGGGGGAGCCATTATTCTTCCTANTTTTTTTTTTTTGTAGATAATATATACAACTAAGTTCATGATTAAAGCACCTTTGAATCTAGCAAGGTCCCTTAATACAGGTTCTGCCATATTCTTACTACTTCCTTAGAGATTATACTGGGGCTTCCTGGTGGCCCTGATGGTAAAGAAGCTGCCTGCAGTGTAGGAGACCCAGGTTCAGTCCTTGAGTCAGGAACTTCTCCTGGAGAAGGGAATGGTTACCCACTCCAGTATTCTTGCCTGGAGAATTCCATGGACAGAGAAGCTTGGCAGACCAAAGTCCACGGGGTCACAAAGGGTCAGACACAACTGAGTGACTAACACTAGGGATAATATATCAATATAGACCCATTTTCATATTTTAATGATCCTTCAGTATCTTTATTAAGTAGAATTCAGAAAGCATTTTATATATGTTTCTATTTTTACCCGATCAGTTACTTTGAAACAAGGCAGTACACACACACATTCACTTACACACTCACACACACACAGACTTCTCTTGTGGGATCCTAGTGTATCACTTTTTTTGTCAACCAGTTTTATACTTTAATGAATTAAAATAACATTTCCTGATATCAATTTCAAAATTGCCATCTTAAGTGATAATATGAAAAAAGCCTGAAAATATTTTTTCACATTCTGATTTACTCCTGGATGGTAATTTGATTTGACATTTAATTCTTACAGTAGTTAGGTGGCTGTTATCACACACAATGCTTCTGTCGTCCCCATTTCTATTAATGGTATGTCTGTTCTCTCAGTGCTCTAAGCATCTTTATAAAATATTTTTGGATGCATCTATATTGCTCTTCCATGTTAACAGGTGGAATCAAGCTGTATTCTTGTTACTTTTAAGAGCAATGAGACCAAGGCCCCCTCGGCATTCCTTTTCCCTTTTTAGGATTAATGGAAAGAAAGTATGGTTTATAATAATCTTTTGAACTTTGAATTCCTGGCATGCTTATTCAGAGCATCTACTAGCTCCAAAGTCATTTTATATCCTCTAGTGATAAGCTATACCAAAGTTTTGTAGTATTTGCTAATAGCTCTTGTTCTACCAGTTTCTCTCTCTTTCTTAAAAAAATTGTACTAATACATTCAAGAGATAATTTATTGTCTATTAGATGATTATCTGTTAATTACATCCCCTCAGTTTTGAGTAAAGCCATCATTGCAAGACTTAACAGTGGCAGGTTGGCATGGGCCAGCAGATGGAAGAGATAGGAAATAGTGTGTATTGAATACTTCCTATGTAACCAGCAATCCACCCTAGTCAATTTGCTGGATTAGCAAAAGAGCAGTCAGTGATTTCTGTTATTACCATCCTGTTGTTGCTGTTCAGTCGCTCAGTCGTGTCCGACTCTACAACCCCATGGACTGCAGCGCACCAGGCTTCCCTCTCCTCTATAAGCTAACATATTCACAGATTCCCCAAGGATTAGGATGAGGCTATTTTGGGGGAGCCATTATTCTTCCTACTAAAGTAATCCTCCTTGTAGGAAATAAACCAAGTGACAAGTCAAGTCCCAAGTTGGTCCACGTGTTATTAGGACTCAAGGGGCACAAGGTAGATCCTCCTATGCAAAAATATCTCACCCATTGCCTGCCATGATACCTGAAAATCCACCATCAGAATTAGTGTTTTTGAGGTTCATATGCAAAGGTCACTAAGACTCCCCTAAGTAAAATTCAGATATCATGGGTCCTCAGGAGATTTGTTGACAACTTATTGAATACAAGAAACATTTCAGGAGCAGGAAGTAGGGAAGAGGGTAGCAAAGAAGGTCATTGAAAGGGGGAACATAATGATGCTAATTTTCTTCTTAGTCTATTACATCATTTGGCCCAGAGCTAGTCTTACTGGTAAGATTTCCCCCTTACTCAGGAATATGAGGCATGTACAAACAGCACTGGAACTTTTCCTTGATATATTTTCTGTATTCATAATCCTTATTTACTACTCTCCTGTTGATACTTGACAGTTTAAAGCTAATCAGTTGGCTCACTGTCAACTAGAATGGAGATGTAGGTTTGTCTACAGAGATTGACACTAAATGTAGTCAATTCAATTGGACAAAATGCCATTGATTTCTTGGTATGTGCAAGCCACATTGCTTAAAAACATGGGCTTACATGTGCTCTACATGTGTGCATGCCAAGTCACTTCAGTCGTGTCCGACTCTTTGTGACCCTATGGACTGCAACCCACCAGGCTCCTCTGTCCATGGGATTCTCTAGGCAAGCATACTAGAGTGGGTTGCTGTGCCCTCCTCTAGGGGATCTTTCTGACACAGGGATCGAACCTGAGTCTCCTGCATCTCCTGCATTGGCAGGCGGATTCTTTATACTAACATCACCTGGGAAGACCACATGTGCTCTCACAGATTGAATTTTGTCTCAATTCTGAGTGGATACTGACATATGAAAACCTGGGTTTATAAATTCAGGCCAGAATGATCTATGTGAATTAAAGAAAGCTGTCTGAATCACATTCTATAAAATTAAGTACCTGGAGTGTCCCATGCACAGAAGTAGGGGTTCTGAGCCTGAGCTGGACCAGGGTAAGGGTAGGCTCCCAGCCCACAGCCCTACGGGCAGAAAGCTAAAGTCCTCAGTCCAAACGAATTGAATTGAAGTGAAGATGCTATGCAGCGTTTTGCAAATATTTTATGAGACAAACAGACACTAAAGAAGTCAGAATCAAGCAACCCACTTCAAAAGGGAGGGAGAAAGATTGAATCTAAACATCATGGGGCCCCTTGACCTCCCTGGTGTGAGGGGGCAAATGTTTGGGTACCCAGAGGGTTGGGGTCCAAAAGATGTATTAAAACTCTCCTCACTACGGACCCCATACTAACTGCAGGTACCCTCAATGTGTAAGCACACGGATTTTTCTGATCATGACTGATGAAGAGATGCTGTGACTATTAAAGTGACTGTGTTTAGTAGATCAGGAAGAAAAAAAATGTTTAGTAGGCTGACAGTGCATGGAAATTGACTCCAGATGTCTCTAGAACTTGAGGAAAATGAGATTAACTGATAAGACATCAGAGGGAAAAGAGTAATGGGGCACATAGGTAGGGACCAGGAAGACAAGAGAGAGCAACCCTGAAGAGAGGATCAGCCTTGGGTGAAAACAGTAGACCACAGGAAAATGAGGGAGGCAGAGGGAACCGCCGGGAACAGAAAGGCATGCCAGCCACACAGCTTTATAGTCACTGGGTGCTTCTGCTGTGAAAGTCGTTCCATCGTGTCCGACTCTTTGCAAACCCGATGACTGTAGCCCTCCAGGCTCCTCCATCCATGGGATTCTCCAGGCAAGAATACTGGAGTGGGTTGCCGTGCCCTTCTCCAGGGGCTCTTCCCAACCCAGATCTCCCACATCGCAGGCAGATTCTTTACCATTTGAGCTACCTGGGAAGCCCCTTTGCTGTGGGACAGTGGTAAATTGATCTTTAAGAACAGTTCCACTGGGCTTCTCTGGTGGAACAGTGGTTAAAACTTCACCTTCCAGTGCAGAGGGTGCAGATTAACCCCTGGTCAGGGAGCTGAGATCCCACGTGCCTTGTGGGCAAAAATCCAGAACAAAAAACAGAAGTAATATTGTAACAAATTCAATAAATGCTTTGAAAATGGTCCACATCAGAAAAAAATCTTAGAAAAAAACAACAACAACAACAAAACTGCAGTCTCATCACTTGTACCAGAACAATGATGGATGTGTCAAAGATGACATCTGCTGATGCTGATCCAAAAGGCAAGTTAATGGCACATTTTATGAGAAAGAGTATGCATATTCAAGCAACACAATTTCAACACACCGTGAAGCTGCAAGGGAAAAAATATTGACTTTTTTCATAACTCTTACTTCTGAGACTAGTTTAACTCAATAACATTTTAGCACTGCTGAATCCAGTCATTTGAGTGAAATCTGCCAAATTTTCTTCTAAGTAACAGTAAATCAAGTAATGTTTACTCTTACATTTTAGTAGAATACACACTCATTATCTCCTTATGGTACCCAAAGCTATTACTGCCAGAAAATAAAGCCCTGAAAATGAAAACAGTGACCATCCTTCCTGAATACTACCTATAGTTTAGAGAGTAATTTCTTAGTCCTGATCAGGTATCAAAAGTACATGGTCAGTTTTTTAAANATCCAGTCATTTGAGTGAAATCTGCCAAATTTTCTTCTAAGTAACAGTAAATCAAGTAATGTTTACTCTTACATTTTAGTGGAATACACACTCATTATCTCCTTATGGTACCCAAAGCTATTAGTGCCAGAAAATAAAACCCTGAAAATGAAAACAGTGACCATCCTTCCTGAATACCACCTATAGTTTAGAGAGTAATTTCTTAGTCCTGATCAGGTATCAAAAGTACATGGTCAGTTTTTTAAAATCCCAAAGCACAAGCCAGTTCTAGGAATTTGAATCTCTGGAGCTGAGACCCAAGCATTTACTATTTTTTTAACTCCTCAAACAATTTTAATATGCAGCCAAAGATTGAGAAACACTGACTTAGACTCTAAATTCTAAATCCTGCCTGGAATTCTGACCTCTTTTTTTTTTTTTCAACACTGATTTAACTGACTAAGCTAAGTCTACATTGCTTAAGAAGTGGTTCTCAAATTTTAGCATGCTTCAAAATAACCCGTAGGGCTTGTTAAAACACAGATTAAAAGGCCTCACCCCTAGAGTATCTGATTCAGAAGCACATTTTGAGAACCTCTGTTCTAACAAGATGATGTAAAGATAGAATCAAGCAGAGTTTCTATCTGGTAATATTTTTTTCATCCTACTGCCTGACTACTTGACCTCAGAGATTCAGTCTGTGACCCAGAGTTAATATCAAACATGAGATTTCAAATACTTCCTATTTATTACTCATTTCTGACAGTCTGTAGAAGAGGCTTGCAAAGTCTTGCTGAATGTTGAAAATTTGAGCTTTGAGTATTTGAGTATTTAAAGGCCAGCTCAAGATGCTCAGGGGGGGTGTGCTGCAGTCAATATGTTTATTCATCTTGAATCTGTTAATATCTGTGTCTGGCACACAGTAAGCAAGTAGAGCTTGTTAACACAGGCATCAGTTTTTCCTTTTATCAGATATAAGAAGAAATTTTTGACAATGCCACTTACATAGAGAAACTTTCCTTTGTATCTGCCTGTGCACCCATTGCTTATCCATGTTGCTGGGAGAGAAAGAAGTGCATCCTGAAATGGACAGTTTTAAAATGTAAATTATACTTGTTTTGAAAATATACTTTTTAGGGAAGAAAAGAAAAAGATGCAGTTATATGTAGGACTTTGGGGGAATTGTACGTAACCCCAGCATATATTCTGTCAGCCACAGGCAGTGACTTGAGTGTGTAAATGGATGTGCAGACACACACATTCATTTATTAATTTACTCACTCATTAGCTGTTCATTATTTAGCAATTTTGTACCAGGCACAATACTAGGTACAGGTTTTAGACAATGAAGAAAACAAGGAATCCATTCCTTTATAGTTCTTCTAAGGGTGGGGAAAAAAAAACACAATGGACAGGTAAACAGGTAAAATTTTCAAATGGTTATAGATCATAGTAAGTAGTCTAAAAATAAAAGGAAACAAATTATGGGGGAATGATGGGGAAATAGAGGAGATATAGAAGATATCAAAATTTTCCTAGGCAAGACCAGTGAAGACCCTCATTAAGCTGTATTTAAAGTGTTAGCTTCTCAGTCATGTCTGACTCTTTGTAACCCCATGGACTGTAAGCCCGCCAGGCTCCTCTGTCCATGGAATTCTCCAAGCAAGAATACTGGAGTGAGTTGCCATTCCCTTCTCCAGGGGGTCTTCCCAACCCAGAGATCAAAACCAGGTCTCCTGTATTGTAGGCAGATTCTTTTCCCATCTGAACCACTAGGGAAGCCCCAAGCTGCATTTAAGCTGAGCCCTAATAGGTGAGAAGGATTTAGACCAAGGAAGACTTGGGAGAAAATGAAACACTCAGAACGAACAGTGTGGGTCATTTCTGCCAAGGCCTGAGGTAGAAAAGTCTCATCTCTTCAGACCAGAGTAGCTGAAGGAAAGTGAAGTAGAGGGAAAGGGAGTGGAAGCCAGATCATTCAGAGACATGAACTCTCTTAAGAGGCTTCCCAGGTGGCTCAGTGGTAAAGAATCTACCTGCAATGCCAGAGACACAGGTTTGATTCCCTCAGTCAGGAAGATCCCCTGGAGAAACAAATGGCAACCCACTCCAGTATTCTTGCCTGGGAAATCCCATGGACAGAGGAGCCTGGTGGGCTGTAGTCCATGGGACTGCAAAGAGTCAGTCACGACTTAGCATGCACACTACCCTCTTAATAACCATGGATTCCATCTAAAATACAGTGGATGTCATGGAGAGTTTCTGAGCAACTGAAAGCATTCATCTAATTTACTTTTGGAAATCTATAGAGAACTGATTTGGCCATCTTTCAAGCTCAAGTAATTGGATAAACAGCAAGGCATTTTGGTGGTGTGGGGATGTAATTTGGGGAAAATAAAAAGTTCTACTTTAAACATGTCCAGACTAAGATGTCTCCGAATGAGGCGGCAGGTGTGCAGTTTCATATGGGATCTAGGACTCACTGAAGTCTGGACCTATTTTGAAACGTGGGTTTTATTATTATTTATATATGGTGAGGCCAACAGATTAGTCTATGACTGCTATTAAAAAGATGGTTTGGGTGGTCCTGGTGGTCCAGGAGTTAAGACTTCACCTTTTAATGCAGAGGGTACAAGTTTGATACCTGGTTGGAGAGCTAAAATCTCACCTGCCTCTGGGCCAAAACACCAAAACATAAAAAAAAAGAAAAAGTTTGTTACTCACAGTTCCCAAGAGGCAGGAGTACATCATGTCATGTGGGGCCATGTGGAGAAGCACCAGGTTTGGGGAAAGGGGAAAGCATGGGTAGGAGCCTTTACTGTTTCTTTTGCATGGGCAAGGTTGGGTAGGCAGGCTTAGGAAAGGCCGGTTTGAAAAATTTCAGCAGTCTCTGAAGAACAGGGCTGTCTCTAGCAGTCTGGTACCTGACCCTGGTATGATTAAGCAGAGGAGTATTGCTTCCTAGAGTGTAAGAACCTGATGGAGGAGTTGGTAAAGAGTACAAGCTCTGGATAAGTTGCCTTGCATATGAAAAGCCTGTGACTGGGAGCAAGACCCCAGATTCCAGAATATCAAGAATACAGAAAATCAGGGACGCCCCTGGTGGTCCAGAGGTTAAGATTCAGTGCTTGCTTCCAGTGCGGGGGAGGGGGGGGGCGG
>SJYW01038320.1:1778865-1822222 GCA_006410735.1 Raphicerus campestris
GCGCGGTGGGGGTGGGTGGGTGGTGCAGGTTCAATTCCTGGTTGGGAAACTAAGATCCCTTATGCCACAGGATATGGCCAAAACAAACTACAGAAAATCAGAAAATATAGTTAATCTAGGACTGGAGGTATGAATTTGTAAGTGGCATCTATTATGTGTTTATGAGGGCAGGGGTGCTAAATAAAGGTTGAGAATGATTCACTATCCTGGATACCTTTGTGCTAAGTCACTTCAGTCCTGTCCTGCTCTTTGTGACCCCATGGACCATAGCCCACCAGGCTCATCCGTCCAGGGGACTCTCCAGGCAAGAATACTGGAGTGGGTTGCCATGCCCTCCTCCAGGGGATCTTCCTGACCCAGGGATTGAACAGGCATCTCTTTTGTCTTCTGCATTGGCAGGCAGATTCTTTACCACTAGCGCCACCTGAGAAGCCTCTTCCCAGATACCTTTGGTAAGTGCTAAAAATGATATCCAAAAGAGTGGTGGAAAAATACTTTTTGTTGCTTTCCGCCCCCCTCCACTAGAAAAGAGTCTGGCTGTAGAGAGCTTCAACAAAGAAATTGGAACAGCTTTCTTGTTGCCCAAACTATTCTTACTGATGTTTTAGCCTAGATGTGTGATTGTGGGTGGAAAAAAATAAAAATATCTACCCAGTATGCATATAATGAACTTACAGCTGTTGCTGCACCTTCATTTGGAATCTGATAGCTTTTTCTAAAAGAGTTAAGTGGTGGTTCAGTTAATCGGTAAGACTACTGCCAAGTTGCTAGGTATTTTAATTAAAATAGTTGAAATGAAAGGTGGTGATTGTCAGGTCTGACAAAGTAAGATTCTTTCCTGACTCTAATTAAGGTGCAAAGAAAGTATTGTTTTAATTCCCCAAAGATTGTCGCAGGTAGTTTTTATGCTTTAGGTACAATTTCAGCTGTACTCAACCAGAAATTTTCCTCTATTGTACCAAAACACCTCTAAATTGTAGGTATTTAGGTTTTAGATTCTAGTCTAAAGGATAGAAATCGGTACCATATCACTGACACAAGTAATTTTAAAAGAATTCCTCTGCATAGTACACTCTTTGATTCATTTGTTTTAAATGCTATATAAAATACAGATCTACCTTCTGCTTTTCAAATGCATTCGAAAATGTTTCCTTTATTGATAAAATATTGTAGGCTGCTTGAAGGTGGGAACCATGTTTGGTCATCATTTTATCTAGCACTTAACATAGATAGCCCTTGGGCTTGCCAGGTGACTCAGTGGTAAAGAATCTGCCTGCAATGCAGGAGACTCAGATTTGGTCCCTGGGTTGGGAAGATCCCCTGGAGAAGGAAATGGCAACCCACTCCAGTATTCTTGCCTGGAAAATCTCATGGACAGAGGAGCCTGGAGGGTACAGTCCATGGGGTCACAAGAGTCTTCAGGACTGAGGGCCTGAGCATGCATGCAGCCTAGTCCTAGACACAAAGTGGTGAAAGTGCAAGTCACTCAGTCGTGTCTGACTCTCTGTGACCCCATGGACTGTATTGCCCATGGAGTTCTCCAGGCCAGAATACTGGAGTGCGTAGCCGTTCCCTTCTCCAGGGGATCTTCCCAACCCAGGAATCCAACTAGGGTTTCCTACATTGCAGGCAGATTCTTTAACAACTGAGCTATCAGGGAAGCCCAGGCACAGAGTAATCTATCAGTAAAATCTAGTAAATGAATGAATGTATAGACACCAAGTAAATTAAAGCAACAGTAATTGTTATCTGTGCTCAGTCGTTCAGTCTTGCTCAACTCCTTGGGACCGTATGGACTGAGGCCTGCCAGGCTCCTCTGTCCATGAAATTTTCCAGGCAAGAATACTGCAGTGGGTTGCCATTCCCTTCTCTAATTATTATCTATTGATATGTAATAAGTGTTGCTGTGTACTCATGCTTTTTACACTGCGTAACCTCTCAATATCTTTCTTTCTTCAGCCCTGTTTGGCTTCTGCCAATAACATTTCATAATTTCATTATGTAATTTTAGTGATGGAAGTAGAACAATTCAGAACTATAAAATTAATTCTGTTTATCTTTCATTATAATTACAAGTTGTCAGATGAGCATGGCTTGTGTGCAGCTGGTTACATAGCAGCAGCACTACCAAGCAGTTCAGCCAAATCATATTAACCTTATAAATGCATATTGGATGTGAGGTCGGCCCATTTCTTGGATGAAGGAAATTAGGTAAGTAGAGGTTTAGGATGTACTTAGATTCACACAGAGTTCATGTTGCATTCAAGACTAAAATCCTCAGATAAACTTCTGGTGAGCCCATGATATCATAAATAATACAGAACATTGTATACTTTTTTCCTTTTTTTTCCCCTGCCTGGTGGTTGTCTGACTCTTTGATAAGGACCAGGACTATTATGGTAGGACTATTGCTATTATTGGTAGGACTGCCAGTGTTACCATTTTTCACCAAGCAGGGCTGAATATACAATGAGTGTGAGCTTAGATATTCTTCATTTGAGTGATTGAGAAGGTCACATACCAATGGCTTTGTGTTTGACATGGAACATTCACTAAAGCTCCCAACCCTATCATTTCCATGAATATGTTTCACAAGTCACTAAGCTCATGAGATAGTCCTTGAAAGAAAGTCCACAGTAAGCTCTAGGTTTCAGAACTGCCTACTTTATCTTCCTCATAAAGTGCCCTAAAAGTTTGAGAATTCTGAAGAAAAGAAACCTTTAACTCATTATTTCCCATACTCATTTGATCACAGGCATTTCCTTTTTCAGGTAGCATCAATTAGGATACCGTAGAAATTTTCTTTCCAAAACATGGCTTATGGACACTATGGAGAGAATGATGAGTTTTGGTGCATCTGATATTTTCCCCCTGAATTATATTTGAGATAAAGCAAGATAAGAACTTGTATGTCATTCTTGAAATGTGTTGCTACATAGCTGTCCAAAAAGGTAATGTAATTCTGTCATGGCCTCAGGAACATGTTAGCATATAATTTCCATTATTGCAACATCAGCAAGATTGTGATTTTCTTAAATTTTATTTTAATCATTATCCCTGAATTCTAGACCAAGCTAGGAATTTAGGGTACTTTTACTTCTGTCATCTTCAGTGTTTCTAAAGGACTTGGGTTTAATCCTCACTCAACTTTATTTACCCATGAATACTTCTTTAAGGATACTATACCTGTTTATAAGTGATGCATTTGATGAGCACAGAATTGTGATAGGTGGACTGAAGCTTTCTTTAGATGTTTGCACCACTATTAAGTGTGGGCTCTATCATACCTTGTAGTTTAATGTTTGTGGTCAAAGCTGGGGTCAATATGTTTCTTTCAAAAAAGTACATAATTATAGAGTATTTAAAATTGTTTCACAAACTGAATTAGTAACACTGGGAGAAATGATAGCCTTATTTATGATCTGGCAGTAAACATTAACTTATCTTATGTTGGCTAATCATAGTTTTATCCAAATTTGTTCAATGATAAAACAGAGACAGCTGTCAGAATACAGCTACAAATCTATGAGGTAGATGAAGAGATCAAAAACACTAGGAGCGATTTCTTTTTTCTTTTTTTGTACAGTTACAGCATAGTTGTTTAGGAGGAATGAGGGGAGTGAACTCTGATGGCCAAGAATTTAGAAACAGTGTCAGAATGCTGCTTTTGGTTAATGCTAAATAAACCGACAATCCGCTGTCGTGCGCATCTTATGGTACCTCTGGGTGCGGCATGAAGATGTCTTATCTTCTGTTGTACTGTTGGGATGCTCTTATTTTCTGTTGGACTGTTCCAGTATGCTGCTGGTGCATTTGTTTAAAGAAAAGTGTAGGGGAGGAGTGGATTGTTATACATTTAGCTTCTTTATAGATGGTTACTCTTTTTGTTTATAAAGTGATTCTCTCAACCATTATTCAGTGATAAAAATGCAAGTGGCATCTAAGAACTTCATATATGGAACATGTACGGGAAGGTGAACTTGGCAGCTTGGCACTTAGTAAAGGCACTTAGGTGCTTGCTAGAGGGATTTCTGTGAGCTTTCACTTTGCCATCAGTGTGAATCAGTATCCCGTTCTGGGAGAAAGGAATGCTGCCTTCCTGGAGATTCTCATTAAGACTTGGCATTTTCTTGGAAAGAGTTGTAAGAAGAAAGTAAAAGAATTATATTTGACCTATTCCTCAGGCAACTCACCCTCACTCCCCACCCTCCCCAAACCTATTATTTGCACCTATGTGATTTGAGATGTGCTCATGGCTTATTCCTACAAGTTTAAAGCACTTCTGTTGAATCGTGATTTGTCNACCCACTCCAGTATTCTTGCCTGGAAAATCTCATGGACAGAGGAGCCTGGAGGGTACAATCCATGGGGTCACAAGAGTCTTCAGGACTGAGGGCCTGAGCATGCATGCAGCCTAGTCCTAGACACAAAGTGGTGAAAGTGCAAGTCACTCAGTCGTGTCTGACTCTCTGTGACCCCATGGACTGTATTGCCCATGGAGTTCTCCAGGCCAGAATACTGGAGTGCGTAGCCGTTCCCTTCTCCAGGGGATCTTCCCAACCCAGGAATCCAACTAGGGTTTCCTACATTGCAGGCAGATTCTTTAACAACTGAGCTATCAGGGAAGCCCAGGCACAGAGTAATCTATCAGTAAAATCTAGTAAATGAATGAATGTATGGACACCAAGTAAATTAAAGCAACAGTAATTGTTATCTGTGCTCAGTCGTTCAGTCTTGCTCAACTCCTTGGGACCGTATGGACTGAGGCCTGCCAGGCTCCTCTGTCCATGAAATTTTCCAGGCAAGAATACTGCAGTGGGTTGCCATTCCCTTCTCTAATTATTATCTATTGATATGTAATAAGTGTTGCTGTGTACTCATGCTTTTTACACTGCGTAACCTCTCAATATCTTTCTTTCTTCAGCCCTGTTTGGCTTCTGCCAATAACATTTCATAATTTCATTATGTAATTTTAGTAATGGAAGTAGAACAATTCAGAACTATAAAATTAATTCTGTTTATCTTTCATTATAATTACAAGTTGTCAGATGAGCATGGCTTGTGTGCAGCTGGTTACATAGCAGCAGCACTACCAAGCAGTTCAGCCAAATCATATTAACCTTATAAATGCATATTGGATGTGAGGTCGGCCCATTTCTTGGATGAAGGAAATTAGGTAAGTAGAGGTTTAGGATGTACTTAGATTCACACAGAGTTCATGTTGCATTCAAGACTAAAATCCTCAGATAAACTTCTGGTGAGCCCATGATATCATAAATAATACAGAACATTGTATACTTTTTCCCTTTTTTTTCCCCTGCCTGGTGGTTGTCTGACTCTTTGATAAGGACCAGGACTATTATGGTAGGACTATTGCTATTATTGGTAGGACTGCCAGTGTTACCATTTTTCACCAAGCAGGGCTGAATATACAATGAGTGTGAGCTTAGATATTCTTCATTTGAGTGATTGAGAAGGTCACGTACCAATGGCTTTGTGTTTGACATGGAACATTCACTAAAGCTCCCAACCCTATCATTTCCATGAATATGTTTCACAAGTCACTAAGCTCATGAGATAGTCCTTGAAAGAAAGTCCACAGTAAGCTCTAGGTTTCAGAACTACCTACTTTATCTTCCTCATAAAGTGCCCTAAAAGTTTGAGAGTTCTGAAGAAAAGAAACCTTTAACTCATTATTTCCCATACTCATTTGATCACAGGCATTTTCTTTTTCAGGTAGCATCAATTAGGATACCGTAGAAATTTTCTTTCCAAAACATGGCTTATGGACACTATGGAGAGAATGATGAGTTTTGGTGCATCTGATATTTTCCCCCTGAATTATATTTGAGATAAAGCAAGATAAGAACTTGTATGTCATTCTTGAAATGTGTTGCTACATAGCTGTCCAAAAAGGTAATGTAATTCTGTCATGGCCTCAGGAACATGTTAGCATATAATTTCCATTATTGCAACATCAGCAAGATTGTGATTTTCTTAAATTTTATTTTAATCATTATCCCTGAATTCTAGACCAAGCTAGGAATTTAGGGTACTTTTACTTCTGTCATCTTCAGTGTTTCTAAAGGACTTGGGTTTAATCCTCACTCAACTTTATTTACCCATGAATACTTCTTTAAGGATACTATACCTGTTTATAAGTGATGCATTTGATGAGCACAGAATTGTGATAGGTGGACTGAAGCTTTCTTTAGATGTTTGCACCACTATTAAGTGTGGGCTCTATCATACCTTGTAGTTTAATGTTTGTGGTCAAAGCTGGGGTCAATATGTTTCTTTCAAAAAAGTACATAATTATAGAGTATTTAAAATTGTTTCACAAACTGAATTAGTAACACTGGGAGAAATGATAGCCTTATTTATGATCTGGCAGTAAACATTAACTTATCTTATGTTGGCTAATCATAGTTTTATCCAAATTTGTTCAATGATAAAACAGAGACAGCTGTCAGAATACAGCTACAAATCTATGAGGTAGATGAAGAGATCAAAAACACTAGGAGCGATTTCTTTTTTCTTTTTTTGTACAGTTACAGCATAGTTGTTTAGGAGGAATGAGGGGAGTGAACTCTGATGGCCAAGAATTTAGAAACAGTGTCAGAATGCTGCTTTTGGTTAATGCTAAATAAACCGACAATCCGCTGTCGTGCGCATCTTATGGTACCTCTGGGTGCGGCATGAAGATGTCTTATCTTCTGTTGTACTGTTGGGATGCTCTTATTTTCTGTTGGACTGTTCCAGTATGCTGCTGGTGCATTTGTTTAAAGAAAAATGTAGGGGAGGAGTGGATTGTTATACATTTAGNATCTTTCTTTCTTCAGCCCTGTTTGGCTTCTGCCAATAACATTTCATAATTTCATTATGTAATTTTAGTAATGGAAGTAGAACAATTCAGAACTATAAAATTAATTCTGTTTATCTTTCATTATAATTACAAGTTGTCAGATGAGCATGGCTTGTGTGCAGCTGGTTACATAGCAGCAGCACTACCAAGCAGTTCAGCCAAATCATATTAACCTTATAAATGCATATTGGATGTGAGGTCGGCCCATTTCTTGGATGAAGGAAATTAGGTAAGTAGAGGTTTAGGATGTACTTAGATTCACACAGAGTTCATGTTGCATTCAAGACTAAAATCCTCAGATAAACTTCTGGTGAGCCCATGATATCATAAATAATACAGAACATTGTATACTTTTTCCCTTTTTTTTCCCCTGCCTGGTGGTTGTCTGACTCTTTGATAAGGACCAGGACTATTATGGTAGGACTATTGCTATTATTGGTAGGACTGCCAGTGTTACCATTTTTCACCAAGCAGGGCTGAATATACAATGAGTGTGAGCTTAGATATTCTTCATTTGAGTGATTGAGAAGGTCACATACCAATGGCTTTGTGTTTGACATGGAACATTCACTAAAGCTCCCAACCCTATCATTTCCATGAATATGTTTCACAAGTCACTAAGCTCATGAGATAGTCCTTGAAAGAAAGTCCACAGTAAGCTCTAGGTTTCAGAACTACCTACTTTATCTTCCTCATAAAGTGCCCTAAAAGTTTGAGAGTTCTGAAGAAAAGAAACCTTTAACTCATTATTTCCCATACTCATTTGATCACAGGCATTTTCTTTTTCAGGTAGCATCAATTAGGATACCGTAGAAATTTTCTTTCCAAAACATGGCTTATGGACACTATGGAGAGAATGATGAGTTTTGGTGCATCTGATATTTTCCCCCTGAATTATATTTGAGATAAAGCAAGATAAGAACTTGTATGTCATTCTTGAAATGTGTTGCTACATAGCTGTCCAAAAAGGTAATGTAATTCTGTCATGGCCTCAGGAACATGTTAGCATATAATTTCCATTATTGCAACATCAGCAAGATTGTGATTTTCTTAAATTTTATTTTAATCATTATCCCTGAATTCTAGACCAAGCTAGGAATTTAGGGTACTTTTACTTCTGTCATCTTCAGTGTTTCTAAAGGACTTGGGTTTAATCCTCACTCAACTTTATTTACCCATGAATACTTCTTTAAGGATACTATACCTGTTTATAAGTGATGCATTTGATGAGCACAGAATTGTGATAGGTGGACTGAAGCTTTCTTTAGATGTTTGCACCACTATTAAGTGTGGGCTCTATCATACCTTGTAGTTTAATGTTTGTGGTCAAAGCTGGGGTCAATATGTTTCTTTCAAAAAAGTACATAATTATAGAGTATTTAAAATTGTTTCACAAACTGAATTAGTAACACTGGGAGAAATGATAGCCTTATTTATGATCTGGCAGTAAACATTAACTTATCTTATGTTGGCTAACCATAGTTTTATCCAAATTTGTTCAATGATAAAACAGAGACAGCTGTCAGAATACAGCTACAAATCTATGAGGTAGATGAAGAGATCAAAAACACTAGGAGCGATTTCTTTTTTCTTTTTTTGTACAGTTACAGCATAGTTGTTTAGGAGGAATGAGGGGAGTGAACTCTGATGGCCAAGAATTTAGAAACAGTGTCAGAATGCTGCTTTTGGTTAATGCTAAATAAACCGACAATCCGCTGTCGTGCGCATCTTATGGTACCTCTGGGTGCGGCATGAAGATGTCTTATCTTCTGTTGTACTGTTGGGATGCTCTTATTTTCTGTTGGACTGTTCCAGTATGCTGCTGGTGCATTTGTTTAAAGAAAAATGTAGGGGAGGAGTGGATTGTTATACATTTAGCTTCTTTATAGATGGTTACTCTTTTTGTTTATAAAGTGATTCTCTCAACCATTATTCAGTGATAAAAATGCAAGTGGCGTCTAAGAACTTCATATATGGAACATGTACAGGAAGGTGAACTTGGCAGCTTGGCACTTAGTAGAGGCACTTAGGTGCTTGCTAGAGGGATTTCTGTGAGCTTTCACTTTGCCATCAGTGTGAATCAGTATCCCGTTCTGGGAGAAAGGAATGCTGCCTTCCTGGAGATTCTCATTAAGACTTGGCACTTTCTTGGAAAGAGTTGTAAGAAGAAAGTAAAAGAATTATATTTGACCTATTCCTCAGGCAACTCACCCTCACTCCCCACCCTCCCCAAACCTATTATTTGCACCTATGTGATTTGAGATGTGCTCATGGCTTATTCCTACAAGTTTAAAGCACTTCTGTTGAATCGTGATTTGTCATCTAGATAAGGCTCTTGCCTTCATTTTATAGGTGCAGATAAGATGAGGAAAATAGTCAAAATATTATTNCTCCCCAAACCTATTATTTGCACCTATGTGATTTGAGATGTGCTCATGGCTTATTCCTACAAGTTTAAAGCACTTCTATTGAATCGTGATTTGTCATCTAGATAAGGCTCTTGCCTTCATTTTATAGGTGCAGATAAGATGAGGAAAATAGTCAAAAATATTATTGTTTGTATATTAAAGGAGGTAAAGATCAAAGACACTATTTTCTTCATTTCAAAAGTGTAAATTCTAGCCAAATACACCGAAATGACTATAAAAGTATCTTTATGCAACTTAATTTTCCATAAGTTTCTCTTCTTCAAAGTCTTCATCGATGTCTTGCTGAGAAATACTAATGTTGTTGTGAATGTTGTTTAAACTAAAGGATCCATTCATTTTGGTTTTGAATTTAAATCCAAATGCAAAGCTTAATGCTTAGTGTCCCATTTCTGCCTACTACTGTCTTTTAAATAACAGGACTCCATTCAAAATTTTATATCACAGGACTTTTCATAAGAGTGGCAAGAAAAAGAAAATAACTTAAATAAGACGGAGAGCTCTATGTTAACTTCCAGAAATTGTAGCCTCTGAGGAAATAATTTTTGCTTCACTGAGTTTATTTTACTTGGTAACTAATTTAGATATTAAATCAAGAAAATTGTAATGACTTAAGCATAAAAATTAAATGATGAAAGTTATTCTCAGATAAATTGACTTTAAAAACATCATATGGATGTTACTGGGGGGAGAGGGAGTGGACAGAAATTATAGGATGTCAGTGAGAAGTAGCCATCAGCAGGTCCCCTGTTAGATGTATTAGCTTGTCAAATGGATCTTTTATGTCATTACAATAAGTTCACTACATGTGAATAAGTTCTGCTCTGAAGGCAGATTTGTAAGTCCAGTTTCTTCGTTAAGTCCCACAAAGTTAGCTTAGGTACCCAACGAACTAAAGAATCTTTGGGAAGATATGTCTATGGATATATGCCATAATTTAAACCAAGAAAATATTATTCATTTATTAATTCATTTAAACATAATAATAATGAACTCATTATTATCTGACATTTTTATTATTTAATATTTTTATTAATAATGGCTATATATTGCGAAATAAAAATCTTAGTGAGAACAGTAGCACTGCTGTACATTTCTAGAAATCTCTTTAACATTCAGTTCAGTTCAGTCGCTCAGTCGTGTCCGACTCTTTGCGACCCCATGAATCGTGCAGCACGCCAGGCTTCCCTGTCCTTCACCAACTTCCGGAGTTCACCCAAACTTATGTGCATCGAGTCAGTGATGCCATCCAGCCATCTCATCCTCTGTCATCCCCTTCTCCTCCTGCCTGCAATCCCTCCCAGCATCAGGGTCTTTTCCAATGAGTCAACTCTTTGCATGAGGTGGCCAGATTACTGGGGTTNGTTCACCCAAACTTATGTGCATCGAGTCAGTGATGCCATCCAGCCATCTCATCCTCTGTCATCCCCTTCTCCTCCTGCCTGCAATCCCTCCCAGCATCAGGGTCTTTTCCAATGAGTCAACTCTTTGCATGAGGTGGCCAGATTACTGGGGTTTCATCTTTAGCATCATTCCTTACAAAGAACACCCAGGGCTGATCTCCTTTAGGATGACTGGTTGGATCTCCTTGTAGTCCAAGGGACTCTCAAGAGTCTTCTCCAACACCACAGTTCAAAAGCATCAATTCTTTGGCACTCAGCTTTCTTCACAGTCCAACTCTCACATCCATACATGACCACAGGAAAAACCATAGCCTTGACTAGACGGACCTTTTTTGACAAAGTAATGNTTGGCAATTTGATCTCTGGTTCCTCTGCCTTTTCTAAAACCAGCTTGAACATCAGGAAGTTCACGGTTCATGTATTGATGAAGCCTAGCTTGGAGAATTTTTACATCTTTAACATTAGGTTTAATTAAAAGACAATCTGATTTTCATATCTGATTCTGCATTCAATCTGCAGTGATATGTCATTTGGGTCAAAGTATATTAAGATTATTCAGCCTCACTATTT
Organism: Raphicerus campestris; assembly: GCA_006410735.1. NCBI lineage: Eukaryota > Metazoa > Chordata > Mammalia > Artiodactyla > Bovidae > Raphicerus > Raphicerus campestris. The sequence continues at coordinate 1,790,130 of SJYW01038320.1, forward strand.
TTCCTTGTGGAGAATTTTAATGTNGAAGCCTGGCTTGGAGAATTTTTACATCTTTAACATTAAGTTTAATTAAAAGACAATCTGATTTTCATATCTGATTCTGCATTCAATCTGCAATGATATGTCATTTGGGTCAAAGTATATTAAGATTATTCAGCCTCACTATTTTTCCTTGTGGAGAATTTTAATATGTTCATACTATATATAATTATTAGAAATTGAGGTAACTCTTATGTATAAGATGTTTGTATTGTGCTCAGTCATGTGTCTGAGTCTTTGCAGCCCCTTGTACTATAGCCTGCCAGGCTCTTCTGTCCATGGAATTTTCCAGGCAAGAATTTTGGAATGGGTTGCCATTTCCTACTCCGGGACATCTTCCTGACCCAGGGATTGAACCCATATCTCTTGCATCTCCTCCTTCAGCATGCTGATTCTTTACCACTGTGCCACCATAAGATGTTTAAATCATCTCAATTTATAACATGTATCATAACCCAATTTATAAATGTGTCCCTTAGTTTAGAAATTATACAGTCACATTTTGATAAGCAGAGACCTCTGACCACAATGTATATGTATCCAATAATGGCTATATTTGAAACTGAAATTCATTTAAGGCAGGAATGATCTGTCTTTGATGGCTCTGTGGTTTTTTTAGCATTTTAAAAATTATTTGATATAAGTGATACATAATAGAATAATTACAAATAAGGAAAAGAAAAAAAAATCATTCCTGAACCTACTACAATGGAAAGCAGTTATATTTTTATATACATTCATTATGATCGTATCTTCGTGGATATATTTCTATGTCAGTAAGATGGTTCTTCGGAGAAGGCAAAGGCACCCCCACTCTAGTACTCTTGCCTGGAAAATCCATGGATGGAGGAGCCTGGTAGGCTGCAGTCCATGGGGTTGCTGAGAGTCGGACACGACTGAGCAACTTCACTTTCATTTTTCTCTTTCATGCATTGGAGAAGGAAATGGTAACCCACTCCAGTATTCTTGCCTGGAGAATCCCAGGAATGGCAGAGCCTGGTGGGCTGCCGTCTGTGGGGTCGCACAGAGTCAGACATGACTGAAGCGACTTAGCAGCAGCAGCAAGATGGTTCTTTCTTAATTATATCTCTGAAAAAGATAACTGCTCCTTTGTCATCCTATTTTCAGTTTTTACTCTTGGTAAAAAAAAAATTATCAAAATAGAAATTACTTATCACTATAGCAGGACAGAGTGGGAGGAGAAGGGGATGACAGAGGATGAGATGGCTGGATGGCATCACCAACTTGATGGATGTGGGTTGGATGGGCTCCAGGAGCTGGTGATGGACAGGGAGGCCTGGCGTGCTGCGCGATTCATGGGGTCACAAAGAGTCGGACACGACTGAGCGACTGAACTGAACTGAACTGATAGCAGGACATCATAGCAAGAGCTTTTGAAAAATGCTTACTCGAGAACAACTTAGGACAACTTAAACAGTTGTTACTGGCAGCTTAACACACATTAGTGAAGAGTCCAAAAATGTTTTGGTTAGTCAGAGAACGAACGGAGTGGCTTTTAGAGTAGACCCAGAAGCTGACTTTTCTGTTGTTGGGAACCTTGTTCCAGGTGAGTGAGCGCCTGGGGGACCCGTGAGCAGCTGCCCAGGCAGGTAACACTAAAGGCTTCCCCTTGCCTCCCCATCCCAACTACTGTCTCCACCCCTCTTTCCAGGTGATGGAGCTAGGAAAATGGGATTTAATTTACTAGATCCCCTCAAATCACAGAGATGCTGTTGCTGTGCAAACTGAAATCCCCATTTATCCAAGGAGCAGAGGGTTAGCAGTCAGTGGCAGAATGGGGGTGGGGGTGCAGAATGGTTCCCTTTGGCTCATGAATCCACTTCAATATATTCTAACATCCCCACCCCCAAACACACACACACATCCAGCCACAGCACTCTGAACCAGACTAGTTTGCACTGTTTACTCAATCAAGCTTTTCTTTGCCTCAGAGGTTCACTTAATGATACAAGATATCTCAAACCTTGAAAGATAATTTTTAACTAGAAAGTGACCTATTTGGAAGAAGGGTTTGTAGCAAGTGGTTCTAACTGGCTTGTGTTTTCTGGCCTTGGGGTGCTACAAAATTGTTTCAAAAGAAAACATCTAAAAGCAGATGAAGGAAATAGAGGATGGAGAGACTGATCTGTGAAGGCAACTTGTTTAGAAGTTTTATGATTTTATTAATGAGTACATCCTCAAAACTGCTCTCTCTAACCAGGGAGCAGGCATTGTTTTTCAAAAAACAAAAGGTACTTATAATTGATTGTAGTATTTTATGCTATTTCAACATGTGAAACCTTTTTGGTTTTCTCATTGAAATGGTCCCATTTATATACTTTCCTCCCAAATGTGTATTTATATATTAGACTATATTCTCTCCATCCATAATATATAACAAGACTCTTTTGATCATGTGGCTTGTAAGAGATGCAGATCCATAGATATATGGATTCAACCTCAAGCATTAGGAAAACAAAGCAGATAATAAGTGGATATTCCTAGTTTAAATAAACAATGGAAAACCACCATGGAAAGAAATGTGTACTGATGCTGAAAACCAACACATTTCCCTGTGATGAAAATTCCATTCACCAATAGGTAGTGTTAACTTTTAGCAGAAGACACACAGTTAAATAAGCTGTTTATTTTCATTACTGCTTCCATAATTCTTTTTCTTTGTTTTCCTTCTTACAGTTTACTTTTAGTTCCCTTTGCATTTGACAGTCTCTCTGTCTCAAATGTCCTTACTCCCGTCTTTATTTAAACTAAGTCCTCTTTGTCTTTAAAGAGTCAGCTTCTGCAAGGTCTCCTCTTGTAAACTGTTAGTGACAAAGATGATGTCACTTCTTTGTGCTCCCCACCCATGAAAGTCCTATGTGTGTATGTGTGTTTATACCCGGTGTGGGCATTTCAGCAGCTGGTACTCTTGTCCATCTCCCTTAGGGGGCTATGTCTCCTTCATCTTGGCACTATTTACCCCTAAAACAGCCCTTTGCACATTGCACATTTTTACAGTTTGTTGAATAAATAAAATAATGAATTAGATTTCAATTTTGAATGATTAGAAATCCCAGAAGCTCCCCTGTACAGTTCTTATTTCATTGTGAGGTGTGTGAAATTGCTCATGTTTTTACTTTTTAGATTTCTTTAAATTAAGAACAGTATCCAAGACCAGTCTGAAGGAAGGAATACACAGTGTTCACTTTTTTTCAAATATCTATGGCAAAGTGCAAGTGTAAAGACTGCCCAATGGAATTGACTACTGAGATTTGATTGGTGATCTTGGTGAACACAGGTTTCCAGGGACCAGAGCACCTGCTGCAATAGAGATCAAGTATTAATAAAGAAACTGGTATTTATTAGGTTGAGTCTTCCTTGACTTTTATAGGAAGGAGAAAAATAGGATAACTTTTAGGTGTAGCCCTCTGAGCCTGACAATGCCTGATCTGTTCAGCCTGGCCCTTCATAATATAGAATGGTTCCACCTGTATTTGCTTTCCTTTCTTTATACTGTTTCCTTCCTAGAAACCAGAACCTGGTTTCAGTGTGTTTTTTCTAAACACATGCTTCTAAGTGTGTTGTGTTGGTCACTCAGTCATTCCCAACTCTTTGTGACCCCATGGACTGTAGCCTGCCAGACTCCTCTGTCCATGTGATTCTCCAGGCAAGAATACTGGAGTGGGTTGCCATTTCCTTCTCCAGGGGATCTTCCTGACCCAAGGATTGAACCTCGGTTTCCTGCATCGCAGGTGGATTCTTTACCCACTGAGCTACGAGGGAAGCCCCGCCCTGATCATCCTTCTCTCTAAAACTCAGCCAAACACCAAGCGCTCCATGAAGTCTCCTCTCATCACCCCTTTCACTGGCTCTCCTGTGTTCCCTCCTTTCAAACAGAACCTCTGCACCACCCCTACCACAACTAACGTGAGGACTTCCCTGGGGGTTCAGTAGTTAACACTCCACTCTTCAGGGAACTCAGGCCCAGTCCCTGGTTGGGGAACTAAGATCTTACATGCCCCGTGGTATGGCCCCCAGATAAAAACAAACAGAAGCAAAACAAACACACCCATCACAAATCACTCTAGTGCCACTGTTTCCCAAAGAGATTCTAGCCCCTGCCAAGGAAGACACAGATTTGAAGTCTTACTTGATTATGCAGCGCTTAGCTGGAATTTGTTTTATTGATCATGATAACGTAACTGGAAAATATTGTAATGTAATTTAAAGTTGCTTTTTAAAAATTAGCCGTGTGATTGGTATCAAAACCTCAAATTGATACACACAAAGTCTGAGAGCATTCAGAGAAAGGTATTATTGCCTGCTAATACCAGCATAGTTTTGTCTTTCAATTTAGAGTGGCTACATTTAAGTCTGTTAAAAATAACAAGATGGATCACAGTGTTCAGCTATTCCTTCCACCTGTAATTTAATTGATTCTTTTCAGCAGTTCAAAGCCAAACCACATCCATACTTTTACCAAAAGTTGTAACTGTATTTTTATAAACTCTAAGAAAACTTTCAGTGGTGAGTGATAATAATTTAATATGTCCTCAATGAATGTTTTTGTGTAAGTAAATAAGTTATTCATTGAAACATAAGTAGTAGGCTGTTTGCTCAAATACTTAACAAGCCAGGGAGAAAAAAATGATTTAAAAATAACATTTTCATTATATACTATAGTTTCATGCTAGTATTTTGACCTATGTAGTATTTTGACCTAGAAACAGTAAAGAATCATAGCAAAATAGAAAATGAGAATGACAGCAAACTGAGATCTTACACATGCACAAATTGAAACAGGCCTTTACCAAAGCATGCACTGTTAGGAACTATGACTTCTCAAATGAAAATAGTGAATTGTTGATTTGATTAATTGGAGCCAGTGGGTGAGTCTAATGATCATATTGCTCTGTGTGCTTCATTGTTTACAAAAGAAGCAAAGAAAACTACAGTATCCCATTTGCAAGCATTATTCCTCCTAAGGAAACAAACAGATCATTTTGTATTCGGTTCTCCAGCTTCATTACAGCACCTGTCATGATGAAAAATTTAGTAGTGTTATTGGCCCTGTAGGTATCAGTAAGTGCTGATGATAATTAAAATTTTAATTGCAAATAGAAGCAAAGTTGCATGTGATCAATTTTTTAATAATGAGTTCTTGTATGTTAAGGTTTTAGGAAACTTTTACACAGGACAAGCCTTTGGAAGCTTGCCCCGTTATTAATGGTTAGTGTTAAAAGATAGAAATGAGACTGGACTTGCAACTCTTGGCTCTTTCCTGCCTTAATAGTGAAATTAGCAGGTGAAATTAAGCTTTACCCTTCAACAATGCAATGCTCTAATGTACATGCAGGTCATCCACACACACAGGAAAAAAAAAATTTACATAATAATATAAAGAATATATGCTTTTGCTTTATTCTTATTGACTTCAAATCCCTATCCTGCAAGGTGTTTAGCTCAAGATTGCAAGGTAGGAAACTGAGGCACAGAGGGACTAAATAAGAGACCTCAAGTACCGTGGAATAGTTGGAAAAGCTGGGATTCAGACCCTTGCTATATGTCTAAAAGAGAGTAGTCTGGCCACAAGCAAGACAAACAAGACTTATGTCCGATGCAGCACCAAGAGGGCACAAGAGGGTGAAACAGTGCTGCTGCTGCTGCTGCTGCTGCTGCTGCTGCTGCTGCTAAGTCGCTTCAGTCGTGTCCAACTCTGTGCGACCCCATAGGCAGCAGCCCACCAGACTCTGCCATCCCTGGGATTCTCCAGGCAAGAATACTGGAGTGGGTTGCCATTTCCTTCTCCAATGCATGAAAAAGAAAAGTGAAAGTGAAGTCGCTCAGTCGTGTCCGACTCTTAGTGACCCCATGGACTGCAGCCTACCAGGCTCCTCTGTCCATGGATTTTCCAGGCAAGAGTACTGGAGTGGGGTGCCATTGCCTTCTCCAGAAACAGTGCTAGACATTATGAAATAGAAAGATGAGCAAGTGACAGAAGTGTGTTGTGTTCTTTTAACACATTTTAAAACTTGGAACCACAGCAGACAGTGAGTGCAGCCATGAAATTAAGACACTTACTTGCTCCTTGGAAGAAAAGCTATGACCAACCTAGTCAAAGCTATGGTTTTTCCAGTAGTCATGTATGGATGTGAGAGCTGGACCATAAAGAAGGCTGACCACCAAAGAGTTGAAGCTTTTGGACTGTGGTGTTGGAGAAGACTTTTGAGAGTCCCTTGAACTGCAAGGAGATCCACCCAGTCCATGCTAAAGGAAATCAGTCCTGAATATTCATTGCAAGGACTGATGCTGAAGCTGAAACGCCAATACTTTGGCCACCTGATGCAAAGAACTGACTCATTGGAAAAGACCCTGATTTTAGGAAAGATTAAAGGTGGGAGGAGAAGGGGACGACAGAGGATGAGATGGTTGGATGGGATCATTGACTCGATGGACATGAGTTTGAGCAAGCTCCAGGAGGTGGTGAAGGACAGGGAAGCCTGGGGTGCTGCAGTCCATGGGTCACAAAGAGTCGGACATGAGCAACTGAAATGAAAACATGGAAGAAACATTATGGACAAACAGGTGACAAACAAGCAGAGTTTCCCCCTGAAGTGAAAATGAAAGTCGCTCAGTTGTGTCCAACTCTTTGGGACCCCCATGGACTCTACAGTCCATAAAATTCTCTAGGCTGGAATACTGGAGTGGGTAGCCTTTCCCTTCTCCAGGAGATCTTCCCAACCCAGGGATCAAACTCAGGTCTCCCGCATTTCAGGCGGATTCTTTACCAGCTAAGCCACAAGGGAAGCCCAGGAATACTGGATTGGGTAGCCGAATGAGGGCTTTAATGCCCTGAAATTACTCACTGAATTACCACCAGTTTGGAGTTCAACACATCTTTCTGAAAAATCAATATACACTAACCATTGAAATCCATTCTTGAGGATGTGAAATGCAGTCTGTGGCAAACATTTACAAACATGGACCTCTGTTATGGCAAGCAAATCATTGTCAGAAGTGCATCAAGATGTTAAGGTTCTGTGCTCTTAGTTTTTCTTAGGAAACAGCACAAATCTGAGGTGGTTATTACCTTAATAGCACTTCAGTTAATGGGCTCCCTGACTCTTAACCTTTAGGAAGCTTTGTTTTCATTCCCTTACTTGAGTTGATGCAGCTGTCTTCATCCGTCATGGAGGGTAATTATCCACATGGATGGTTATGCAGCCACTGCTCCTGGCACATATTTTTCTGAGGATGTAAAAATGGGAATCACTTCATCAAAATAGCAGTGTAAATGTTGCCAAAGCCAAAGTGTGTAAATCTAGGGCTGAAGTCTTGATATGCTTGTCAGGATAGAGGAGGCACTGAGAATCCTCTGATTTTTTTTTTTTCTCTTTTTCACCTAGTAAATACTGAAAGTTAAAAAAAAATGTATGTTGTTTAGAGGCTGGACATACACTAGAAATAAACTGCTAAAAATATAGTTTTGAATTATGAACCTAAAATAAGGCAAACTAGCACTCTATTTACAATAACATCTAGGTAATCATTTTCCTATCTGTCAACATTCTTCCATGCAGTGCTCTCAACTGTTCGAGTTTTAAGGATCTCTACCAGAGATATAGCTCATGTTTAAAGTTACTACTCCGTAGGAGTGTTTTATTTATTTATTTTTTTAAAGCTGAATTTTAAGGTCATTTTTAAATTTTTTTAATGTAAATTTATTTATTTTAGTGGGAGGTTAATTACTTTACAATATTGTATTGGTTTTGCCATACATCAACATGAATCCACCACAGGTATACACATGTTCCCCATCCTGAACCCCCTTCCCTCTTCCCTCCCCATACCATCCCTCTGTGTCATCTCCAGTGCACCAGCCCCAAGCATCCAGTATCATGCATCGAATCTGGACTGGCGATTTGTTTCATGTATGATATTATACATGTTTCAATGCCATTTTCCCAAATCATCCCACCCTCACCCTTTCCCACAGAGTCCAAAAGACTGTTCTATATATCTGTGTCTCTTTTGCTGTCTCACATACAGGGTTATTGTTATCATCTTTCTAAATTCCATATATATGCATTAGTATACTGTACTGGTGTTTTTCTTTCTGGCTTACTTCACTCTGTATAATCGGCTCCAGTTTCATCCACCTCATTAGAACTGATTCAAATGTATTCTTTTTAATGGCTGAGTAATACTCCACTGTGTATATGTACCACAGCTTTCTTATCCATTCACCTGCTGATGGACATCTAGGTTGCTTCCATGTCCTGGCTGTTATAAACAGTGCTGCGATGAACAGTGGGGTACACGTTTGTCTCTTTCAATTCTGGTTTCTTTGGTGTGTATGCCCAGCAGTGGGATTGCTGTGTCATAAGACAGTTCTATTTCCAGTTTTTTAAGGAATCACCACACTGTCCTCCATAGTGGCTGTACTAGTTTGCATTCTCACCAGCAGTGTATGAGGGTTCCCTTTTCTCCACACCCTCTCCAGCATTTATTGCTTGTAGACTTTTGGATCGCAGCCATTCTGACTGGAGTGAAATGGTACCTCATTGTGGTTTTGATTTGCATTTCTCTGATAATGAGTGATGTTGAGCATCTTTTCGTGTGTTTGTTAGCCATCTGTGTGTCTTCTTTGGNTAGCTTTGTTCGTAGTGATGCTTTCTAAGGCCCACTTGACTTCACATTCCAGGATGTCTGGCTCTAGATGAGTGATTACCATATTTAAAACAGACAGCTAGTGGGAAGTTATTGTACAACACAAGGAGCTCAGTCTGGTGCTCTGTGATGACCAGAGAGGTGGCATGGGGGATGGGTAGGAGAGCCAAGAGGAAGAGGATACATGTATAGATATGACTGATTCATGTTACACAGCAGAAACCAACACAACATTGTAAAGAAATTATATCCTCCAATTAAAGATACAAACAAGCAAACTCTGCCTTCTCAGAGGGGGCATGGGTTCTGTCCTGGTCAGAAAGCTAAGATCCCACATGCAGCATGTGCGTGCATGCTAAGTCGCTTAGTCCTGTGCAACTCTTTGCGACACTATGGACCATAGCCCGCTAGGCTCCTCTGCCCATGGGATTCTCCAGGCGTGAATACTGGAGTGGTTGCCATGCCCTCCTCCAGGGGATCTTCCCGATCCAGAGATCGGACCACATCTCTTAAGTCTCCAGCCTTGTCACAGCGCAGACAAAAAAAAAGCATCCTGATAATCTATATGCCTAATAGTTTTCCTATTATTATTCTTTAAAAGATGCACATGGTCTGCTTTTCTGTTTGTGTGAATTTTCTCTTGTAAAGATTTTTCAGTTTCTTGAATGTGTATCTAAATATACATACACTTTGACATATATACTCTTTTATACATATATACCCCAATAGTGGAGTTATTAACTATTTGCATCTGGTCCTTCAGTGAATAAATGATGTTTTCCAGGAGAGCTGGCTGGTATCATTACAACAGTCAGTTGAGATGTGAATCGATGACCCAAGGATGTTTTTCTGCTTCCTCCTGAAACTGATGAGTACACAGCTGTCATATTGATTGATATTCTCATGAGAAATAATTACTGATCAGGGTGAGGAAGAAGTACAGACTAGGAAACAATGTGCTTTCACATTTTTTTAAAAATCTGTTTATCAACCTGAAAGTCTTTGTTGCAGCCTTATCCTCTTTCTAAAGCCCAGCTAAGTCTGTTCTTCCTGTGCCTGTTGTTTTAATAGCTTCAGAAGCATTCTCCTTAGTAAGCCTTTAAATCCCTTATCAGAGTTGGGCAGATCATTGGGTTCAAATATCCACAATGAGTGAGATCCAACTGCAAATGGGAGGCTGACATGGCTCGTTGTACATTGTTGGTGATCTTCGGTGTGTTTTTTTGGAACTGATGAAAATTCTAATCTTTGTCTCTTCTGACATCTGATCCCACATTTGACTAATTAAAAAACAGAGCTAGGACACTATAGTGTTAAGCCATAAGAATGGCAAGGCATGTGTGCTTGAACAGTAAATGTGGTCTCTAGGGAACAAGTTTACCAGTAATCAGTTGTATTTACTTGAACTTAGTTTATTTTTCTTGGCATTCTGCAAGCTAACATATTTATTTTTCCTCTCGGATTAGGAAACGGAAGCACCTTGAGCCAGAATTTGTATGTTGATAGTAGGAGATCCCTTAACTTTATTGGTTTTTGCTCAAGATTGTGAATTTCAGTTCCAATGTTTGGTGTCAAATGTGAACAACTGAAAGCGATGTGACTTGGATGTGACATTTCACAGGACTCTTGGCTCATATCTGGATTTTAAATGCTTAATGGCAACCATTCCAGTATTTTTGCCTGGAGAATCCCATAGACAGAGGAGCCTGGCAGACTACAATCCATAGAATCACAAAGAGCTGGACATGACTGAAGTGACTTAGCATACCTGAAGTCAACTTATCCCAAAGTACAGTCTGTAGTCCAGAATCTCACGGGATAGCTTCAGGAATGGGTTCCCTGGAGAAATGCGATTGGGAAATTCCTCACCCTCTAGCATGCTTGGTGCATGCTCAGTGATGTTCACATATTAAACCCCTAAGAATTGCAGCAGTGGAGAGTTCTGTTTAGACAGTTTAATCCCAGGACATTTCTCTCCTAGTTGACTCAGGATGATTTTTTTCAAAACAAAATGCTTATGAACAGACAGGAAACATACGATTTAAAAAAATGTATCCTGGGAAATGCTTCTCTAACTTGTTTAGCAGAAGACCTGTCAAAGGGCTGTGTGTTCTGTACTTTGGGAGGACGTTTTGGACAGTATTTTCATTCTTTGTATAAGCCAAACAAGGGTATGAGTGTGTGTGTGCACACGTGTGTGTCAGCACACAGGTGCATTTGAATAGGTAGTATTTCTCTTTTCAACTACAAAAAAAAAAATGGAAAATGAGATGACCTGTGCCCAGCTTCACCCTCCTAAAATGACCTTTGAAAGCCCTTCAACTTCATACTCTCAACTCTCAGCTGTTTCTGGTGAAGCCTCATCTGCTGAGAAGCTCCTGATGGGAAATCACTGCCCACATCCTTGATTTCATACTAAAATCCGTCATGCATACACTGTCACTTTGACATAGTTTCTGCATTTCTTGATACAGTCACTCCTAACTTCCCTGATCAGCCATAAATTTTGACTGAATAGGAAAACTACTGGCTCAACTACTTCTTGAAACAAGAGAATACACTCTTTGTACTGGAAACTTTCCACATCAAGGATGGTTTTGAGAATGTCTGCATATTCCTGTGAAAAGAGAAAGCACATTTATCATTCGACCACATGTACCATCAATTCATAAGAAAGCATGGAATTTATGGAGAAAAATCAGATCATATATTTATGAGAGATTATATATGTTGATAATGTCAGAATATAGTAAGCTTTAGATGATTGACATTTGAGGCCAGGTAATTCTAATCCTTAATTTACAGTCTAATTCTGACTATAGGGTCCCTACCTCCCTGGCCTCTACCCACTAGATACCAGTAACCTCCCTTCTTTCTCTCCCCCATTGTGACAACCAAAAATGTCCCCCAGTGTTGACAAATGTCTCCATGAGGGCAAAATCATTAACCCTCTCTCCCTCACTGAGAACTATCAGTTTAGACTAGGTTCTGAGTTGCAAAGTCAATATATTGGCTTTCTAGTGAAAGTGGAAGTCGCTCAGTCGCGTCCGACTCTTTGCGACCCCATGAACCATACAGTCCATGGAATTCTCCAGGCCAGAATACTGGAGTAGGTAGCCTTTCCCTTCTCCAGGGGATCTTCCTAGCCCAGGGATCAAACCCAGATCTCCCACATTGCAAGCAGATCGTTTATCAGATGAGCCACAAGGGAAGTCCATTGGCTTTCTAAGTCTGTCTTCAAAGAGTTTTCTGCAACCCATGAATTCTCTGCAGTCAGCATTGTCTCACATCCTCAGAATATTCAAATCATGCCACCAACATTGCATATTAACCAAGTGAAGAATATGTGGTTTATCTTGGCCTGAAACAGAATTTTGTCATACTGATTGTCATTTTATGTAGCGAGAGAGGAGTCAGAGAGAAACTCCTACCTGGGGCACTTTGGCAAAAATTTATGTTAAATCTACCAATTCTACAAGTATATGACATTGACTGTTCATGGTGGGTGTTTTGGTTAGCCATGTTATTTATTCTTGGTTAAATTTTAATATTTAAGGACTCTTTTTTGTTGTAAGCAAAACTTTGTTTTCGTATGGCAATATTCATATGCTCAGTTATATCATATTGTCCACTGGCAGAAACCTAATATGGAGAATTCCCTGGTGGTCCAGTGGTTAGAGCTCTGCTGGCTCATTGTGAGGTTGGGGGTTCAATTTTGGGTGGGGGAACTAAGATCCCCACAAGCCAGGGTGGCCAAAGATAAGTAAACAAATAAATAAATAGCATTATTAATAACATTGCTAATGATACCTTTGATTCCCAATTCTAACAAGCCCTTGAATAATTCTACCAAATTGACATTTGTTAAAGCAGAATTCAGATTCTACCCCTCTCTACCCCAAATTTCCTCCTTCCACCACACCCTCCCCAACTTATCTCCTCCTTCCCGACTACACTTTGGCAAACCCTACAAAGCTGAGCTATGTTATTGATGCACATAACAGGCTTTCCTCCTTCTGCACCTGTTTTCCTGGGATTTCTTCCTCTCAGAGTGGCACCATCCTTCTGCCCCTCCAAGGTGTCTCTTGTGCCAAGATCTTTGTGGTCCTCCCACCCCTCCTCTGAGCCCAGGTACTGTATGTTCAGTGTTTCACCTTACATTTTTCCATTATAATTTACATATGGCTTTGCTTTGCCCTCCTTGCAAGAGTCTAAGTCTTAACAGAAGGGACTATACATGAACCATCTTTTCACTGTACAACACGTGTGTTTGTACAGGGCTCTGATTAAGCAAACACATTCACTGGATGTTGTCTTATTTCCTTCCAAGTTCTGGTGCTTTAAACTATACCAACCTGCCTTTATACTTACTGTGTCTGTTGTCTTTTGGCAGCTATATATGACAGTAAAATCACCAAGGATAGCTCCGGTATGATTTTAAAGGAATCAGAGCAACCACCAAAAACTTTGATTACATAATGCACAAGTTGAGCACAAGAGCCAGCTTTGAAAAACTAATCTGAAATAAATGAAAAGAAAATGTGAAAACAGACATATGACATTGATGGTATTCTACTCCACTCTCTCCCGGCCTCCCCCGACCCTATCCCTCCTTCCTTTCTTCCCTCTCTCCTTTCATCCCGGGTAGACATCAATGGCAAGGCTTTTTTAGTTTGTCACAAGAGCCATAACTAGGTAACCAGTTGTGATACAATTCCATACACTTCTTTTTAATTTTCAATCTAAAAATCTACAATTTCCAAATCCTGATTTTACTTCTGACAACAACTAAAAGCATGTTAATGACTCAGATTTAAAAACAATGGCAATAGGTTAACCTACAGCCTGAATTTTCAGGGAATTCTCATGTAGCGCTAACATCCTAGGAGACTAAGTTAAAAATCATGGTTTATGGATAGAATGGCTTTTGTGTTGCCATACCACACTAATCCCTCCATCCTAGCCATCAAATTTAAATTGTGGTGATAATATAAACAAGTTAGGTTATAGAAGGTTTCTAACGACCAGATTAAAGCACTTCTGGCACGTTTCCTACCCCCCCCTTTTATATTTTTATCTCAAGGTAGATATAACACATTTTCAAAAGACAGTCCAAAATAGAACTCAGTGTATAATCCTTGTTAATTGTTGTGGCTGTATCGTATAGTAATGTGCATGGTCCTCTTATATAAATAGGAATTAGGGAGCCACCTCATTTCACAGGGAATTAACTAAATGGTGCTAAACCGGTTACTCCAAGAGGTACAGGAGAAAGAACGGTGGCTTTCATTTCCCTGCAGAGGCTCCTTGGGGTTGGGGGGAGGTGTCTGGCGCCACAAAAGGAATTAGGCTCCAGTTTGAACAGAAACCTGAAGGCTATTAAGTTTATTTTAAGAATGTGTTGCCAGAGATCTAATAAATTTCTGCGTTGCCGCAGGCAGTGCGTGCATGAAATCTTGCTGCGCCAGGTGTTTTGTTTTGTATTTTTTTTCCTTTCTCCAAAAGCAGGAGTGCGTGAATCTTCTTGACAGACTTAACTAACACACTTTTGATGAAGTAGTTACTGTTTCTATGAAAGTATGGTGGTTTTTCAATTTTACTCCTATTTGTAAATGGGGAGGAGGAGAGGAAATGATAGAAAATTAATTATTCCTGGGTTGCTTTTAAAAGAAATAGAGTAAGTCTCCCCACATTTAAATATGTATATATTTGATCATTTTAAACGCATGATTTTATGATTTGATGCTTAAGAACAGTATTTGAGATCGCAGTCTCTTAAATGGAAAGACCAGTAGACTAGGAGTGAAAACCTCCGGTATTTATTCCTCTTCTGCAAATAGCTGCTTTGTAATCTTATTCAAATCACAGCCTTTCCGGATCTTGCAAAAACAGGACCATGAGAAAAGATGCAATCAAGAGTTCATTCTTGCTCTAAAGTGCTTGGAGTTTATACGTGCCTTGTTCAACAACATAATTATTTCTTGAATTAGTTGATGTTCTTGATTCAAATACAGAATCCCACTTTCATTTTCAGAAAATAGTCTCCTTAGTTACTCATATTACCACTGGAAAATGATGGCTCTAGTTTTTAATTTTGAATGCACGTGATCAGCTTGGAACCTGCCTGTTGTAAATGAGAGTTCACCTTGAAATTATACATTTGCCCTGTCCTTTGTCCTCTCTAGAGCTACCTCTGAATTCCATATCATAAGTATACATACCAAGAGGGAAGTTATTCATTCCACCAGGTTTAAACTCCTAACTAAGAAAGCAAAGTATTGCATGATTAGGTTTGATTAAGGAAGTATTTTTAAGCCCTAGGTTAGGAGATATAAGCTCATAGTTCTCCCCTTTTTTCATTTTGTTACAGGGGATGAAAATAAGCACATTCTTTTTTCTCTAGAGATGGAGTTGGGGGAAGGGGCCATGCTTGGAGAACTCTGGAGGACTCTTGCAGGTTGGGGCTTGCTGACTCTGACCCAGCCGTGGCCCTGATGGAGCACATAGGTCAACCTGGAAGAAGGGTTCTCCTCCCAGTATCTCTTGGTTTTGGCTATGGCCCCCAGTTCCTTCATAAAACGAAAGGGTCATATCCTTCTTAACTTTTCTGTGATTCAGTCTCAGATATTTGAAAACTGACCTTCATACCCTTGTTTCCCCACTTAATTCTTATTGTTTGTCAGCCTCACTCTGCATAACACAAGAGGGCTTCCTGATGGTCCAGGCAACCACACTCAGACCATCAGTTTTGCTTCAGTCCACAGGCACTCATTTAGAAATTAGGTTAAAGCAAATTAAAATTCAGCTGGAGTCACCTATGTATAGAATGATGACCTAAAGGAAGTAATCTGATTACTCAAAAGGAGTGTAAAAGCAATACTGCTATGCTGCTGCCAAGTCGCTTCAGTCATGTCTGACTCTGTGCGACCCCAGAGATGGCAGCCTACCAGGCTCTTCTGTCCCTGGGATTCTTGAGTCCTAGGTCTATATCACATACTACTTGTTGCTGTTTTTGCTTAGTCGCTCAGCTGTGTCCGATTCTTTGCGACCCCATGGACTGTAGCCCTCCAGGCTCCTCTGTCCTTGGGTTTTCCCAGCCAAGAATACTGGAGTGGGTTACCATTTCCTTTTCCAGGGGATCTTCCCAACACAGGAATCAAACCCACATCTCCTGTGTCTCCTGCATTGCAGGTGGGTGGATTCTTTACCACTGTGCCATCTGCGAAGCCCATGTCTCAGTGGTAAAGAATCCACCTGACAATGCAGGAGATGCAGGAGATGGCAGGTTTGGTCCCCAAGTCAGGAAGATCCCCTGGAGAAGGAAAGAGCAACTCACTTCAGTATTCTTGCCTGGAAAATCCCATGGACAGAGGAGCCTGGCAGGCTACAGTCCATGGG
Source organism: Raphicerus campestris (assembly GCA_006410735.1). Lineage (NCBI taxonomy): Eukaryota > Metazoa > Chordata > Mammalia > Artiodactyla > Bovidae > Raphicerus > Raphicerus campestris. The sequence continues at coordinate 1,806,237 of SJYW01038320.1, forward strand.
GTCACTAAAGAACTGGACACGACTGAACTAACGCATGCTAAAGCTCAATTCCACGGAGCTTATGTGATAGTTACCCAGATACAAAGTGCGTGTGTGCTTTTTTCTTAGGAAGGGTGTGCGTGGAAGTGCCTTTCCTAAGAATAGCCTAGAAGACCTCTGCACAAGCAGATGTATCCATAGAAGTCCACATGCGCTATGCTTATTTCTCTCCCTCTCTGGGTCTTGGTCACAGTGCTTGTTTTTCTATACATTTCTACCAATATTCTCTACATGTCTCTGGGGATCTGACCCCTTGTACGGTGCAGCCTATTTTAGAACACATTTGATAGTGGGAGGGCTTCCCCCGTGGCTCAGCAATAAGGAGTCTGTCTCTGAACGCAGAAGATGCAGGTTCGATCCCTGGGTCTGGAAGATCCCCTGGAGGAGGGCATGGCAACCCATTCCAGTATTCTTGCCTAGAGAATTCCATGAACCAAAGAGCCTGGTGGGCTACAGTCCATGGGGTCTCAAAGAGTCGGATATGACTAAGTGACTAACACTTACTTACTCCCTCTTTGTCTTTAACATCCAGTTACTTCAATAGAAAAAGGAGAAGGAAATAAATATTGAGTAAATGTCCTGAGCTCCTATCAAATTCTTTGAAGTTCCTCTTTTACTGAATTTCTTATCTCTGTTCTTATACTTAATCTTCCAGGAACACTTCACCTCCCCTCCCCACCATCTCCCTGAGTATCCAAATACCCGTGCTTAAGACTGCATTTAAACGCTATCTCTGCCGTGGAGTTGTCTTTGATCCCCTCAGGTTGGCATAATCTCTCACTCTTGTGAGCTCCCCCAGCTCTTTATCAGTGCCTCTCTCCTAGCACTTGTCAACCTCCAGCTTATGCACATTATCTATGTACTCGAGCCATCTTCCATAGTTGAGTGTCAACTCCTGGGGGCGGAGGGTAGATGTTAAGAGCCAGTTGGCTCCAGCTTTGCACCTGGTGGTTTTCCATAAACAGTTAAAATCCACCTGACTATAAGGGCCATAAAACAGAATTCCAGGAGCTCTCAGAGGTTCTGTTGTGGAAGATTCTGAGGTCAAGCTAACTTTTTGTTCTGTTCTTTTTCTTTTTTTACTAATTAATTTTTCTTATTGGATTATAGCTGATTTACAATGTTGTGTTAGTTTCTGTTTGTACAGCAAAATGAGTCACTTATACTTACATCCACTCGCTTTTAGATTCTATTCCCAAGTTGTTGTTCAGTCACTAAGTCATGCCCAACTGTTGGCAACCCCATGGACTGCAGCACACCGGGCTTCCCTGTCCATCACCAACTTGCGGAATTTACTCAAACTCATGTCCATCTCATCAGTGATGCCATCCAACCATCTCATCTTCTGTCGTCCCCTTGTCTTCCTGCCTTCAATCTTCCCCAGCATCAGGGTCTTTTCCAAGGAGTCAGTTCTTCGTATCAGGTGGCCAAAGTATTAGAATTTCAGTTTCAGCGTCAGTCCTTCCAGTGAACACCCAGGACAGATCTCCTTTAGGATGGACTGGTTGGATCTCCTTGCAGTCCAAGGGACTCTCAAGAGTCTTCTCCAACACCACAGTTCAAGAGCATCAATTCTTTGGTGCTCAGCTTTCTTTATAGTCCAACTCTCACATCCATACATGACTACTAGAAAAACCATAGCATTGACTAAGATGGATCTTTTGTTGTCTCTGCTTTCTAATATGCTGTCTAGGTTGGTCGTAACTTTTCTTCCAAGGAGTAAGCGTCTTTTGATTTCATGGCTGCAGTCACCATCTGCAGTGATTTGGGAGCCCCCAAAAAATAAAGTCTCTCACCATGTCCATTGTTTCCCTATCTATTTGCTATGAAGTAATGGGACTGAATGCCATGATCTTAGTTTTCTGAATGTTGAGTTTTAAGTCAACTTTTTCACTTTCTTCTTTCATTTTCATCAAGAGGCTCTTTAGTTCTTCTTCGCTTTCTGCCGTAAAGGTGGTGTCATCTGTGTATCTGAGGTTATTGATATTTCTCCCAGCATCTTGATTCCAGCTTGTGTTTCATCTAGCCCAGCATTTCTCATGATGTACTCTGCATATAAGTTAAATAAGCAGGGTGACAGTATACAGCCTTGACATACTCCTTTCCTGATTTGGAACCAGTCTGTTGTTCCATGTCTGATTCTAATGTGCTTCTCAACCTGCATACAGATTTCTCAAGAGGCAGGTCAGGTGGTCTGGTATTCCCATCTCTTGAAGAATTTTCCACAGTTATTTGTGATCCACACAGTCAAGGCTTTGGCATAGACAATAAAGCAAAAGTTGATGTTTTTCTGGAACTCTCTTTTTCAATGTCTTTCATTATCTCCCACAGTTTGCTCAAACTCATGTCCATTGAGTTAATGATGCTATCCAACCATCTCATCCTCTGTTGCCCCCTTCTCCTCCTGCCTTCAATCTTTACCAGCATCATGGTCATTATAAGTATTGAGTAGAGTTCCCTGTGCTATATGATAAGTTCTTATTAGTTATCTCTTTTATATATAATTGTGTGTATATGTCAATCCCAGTCTATCCCTCACCCCACTTCCTTCCTGGTAACCATAAATTTGTTCTCCACATCTGTGACTCAATTTTTGTTTTATAATTAGGTTCATTTATATCATTTAATAAGATTCCACATATAGGTGATACTTTTTCTATCTGACTTACTTCATTCAGTATGACAATCTCAAGAAACCAATACAGTATTGTAAAGCAAAATAAAGTAAAAAAAAGTTCATCCTAACACCAAAAGGGCAATGAAATAAATCCCTTATTTTAATTTTCATTTTGATTCTCACAATATTTAATAACATTGATGCGGATGGTAGTTGCATGGCTACTGCCCTTTCCTTCGAAGAAAACAAGACTGCTTAAGAATCAAATTATCAAAATTTCCCTATAAATTAGGTAATATTGTTATCATAATCTCTTCTATATTAATATCTATCTCTACTGCTGATTTAAAGGTTGAACCAGCTTTTTAAAATAGCCATATATTTGATTTCCAGTTCTCTCCCAGGCTGAACTTTATTCTAAACAAATGGAACTGTAGCAAGCTAGAGTGAGACATGACTGAGCGACTGAACTGAGAATTGAGCAAGCTAGAAAATCTTAGGGCTTCCCTGGTGGTTAAGATGGTAAAGAATCTACCTGCAATGTAGGAGACCCAGGTTTGATAAAATCTTAGCAGGCTGGAAAAATATTACCAGTGGAATTATGTTCCATTGGAAGCTAACTTTTCTTCATGGAAAAAAAAGTTGTCAGAGTTTAAACAGGCACCCAGAAATGACCATTTATTTAAGCACAAGTCAAAGTCGAGACACCGGTTTTGTATTGAAAGCACTGCGCTTTGTCTTTACAGAAATTAGGCAGCCCTAAGTTCCTAGGGAGGGCTAATTGAAGGTTGTAACTCTGTTATTCTAAAAAAATCTGTTGTGTTCCCATTGAAAAAGAAGATGAAGCTGACTAAAGACCAGCTGGAAAAGTTCAAAAGAGGTCTTTTCATCACAGCCTTAATGGCTGTGGTGTTAGGGTTTGGGGACAAAGCATTTGGGAGTGTAGTTATCAGCTGTCAGACACCTGTTGTATGGATTTATGACACCCGTTACGACTTTAACTTGTTTCCAGTGGGAATAGCTTCTTGAGCATCATAGATGGCAGAATCTCTTAGAAAAACAAAGACTGACATGGAAGTGAAAATTTGTCAGTTTTTTAGGTTGTTTAAATTCATCTAAAATTTCACGTTCAGTAAGCTGTGATTGGTCTTCCCCTGGTGGCTCAGACGGTAAAGCGTCTGCCTACAATGCGGAAGACCCAGGTTCGATTCCTGGGTCAGGAAGATCCCCCGGAGAAGGAAACGGCAATCCACTCCAGCACTCTTGCCTGGAAAATCCAATGGACGGAGGAGCCTGATAGGTTACAGTCCATGGGGTCACAAAGAGTCAGACACGACTGAGCAACCTCACAACAACCTCACAAACTGTGACTATTATTATTAAAAGGGTCAACACTGATTATCCCTAAACTTTGAGGTTTTAGGGGAATCTACATGGTAAGTAACCTGTAACATGCAATAAATAACATGTCTTTACATTCTTTTTCTGTGGACTAGTTTTTGAGACTTTATTGAATTTGCTGCAGTACTGCTCCTGTTCTATGTTTGGGGGGTTTTCTTGGCCGCAAGGCATGTGGGATCTTCACTCCCCAACTTCAGGGATTGAACCTGCACCCCCCCTGCATTGGAAGGCGAGGTCTTAACCACTGGACCTCCAGGGAAGCCCCTTGACATTCTTTAGAGGAAGTACAGAGTTCCATGTGCAAGGCTGATTTTTCTTTTATGTTAAATCTTTAAATGTTGCAGAATTTCACTTCTTGAACTAAAAATAGGAGCTGCATCAAAATGAACTTATGTGCAATGTCAATTTTATAATGAGAGTTACAATAAAGTTCAGCTTAGCTCTTCAGATCCTTATAGCACTCCTGTACAATAAGTAGTGCCTAAAATTTTGCAGATTCTGAGATGCAATATGATTCCCGTATGTAGAAATCAGAAGAGTTATGTAGTATTTATTTCTATTTAGAGTTAAGCTTTATACATTAACATTCTAGCCTCTATTAAGATATCTACTTAAAAATCCTCAATGTTGAGTGAACGTTGAGCATTTAAAACAATTACCTGGATTGAGTCTTGGTCTTGTGAAGCAAAGTTTCTCAGTATTTATTTTGAATTTTATTTCAAATAAAAGCTGAAAGTGGTGGACATATGAAGTCCTTGGTGAACTTATTCAGCTGTCTGTCACTTGAAACCCCTGATTAACCAGTAACCTGGCACTCTGATCCTTCCAGGACATAAACACCAATCGGAAAATAAGCTTTATAAATCTGTAAGTAGAGGTGAAATTGGCCACCCCTAAGACCATCTCTCCTACTTTATAATGCAACAAAAGGGTTAAACAGGGATTTTGTCATCAATAACCTCTGGAGGTCTGATCTAGACAAATACAAATACCAGTAATTCACATTCATAGGTAATCATTTAAAATCTTTACATAGTGTTCATAGACGTATGCAAGACACTTTAGAAAAAGTGCTATTAAAAATAATTTTATTTAGGAAATTCCCTGGTGGTTCTGTGGTTAGGACTTGGTACTTTCGTTGCCAGGGCCCCAGTTCCGATTCCTGTCTGGGGAACTGAAATCCCACAAGCACCATGGCATAGTCAAAAAAGATTTTTTTAATTAAAATTTTTGTTGTTGTTTTAAAAAGATACAGCGCTAAAAGGGATATGTTACGTTTATACAGGATATTTATATTTACCGATAAATGAAGCATTTCTGAACTTCTTTCAGTCAGGATGTTAGAGTGTCTAATTCATTAAATCAGCATTTTTCTAACAGTAAGCAAAATGAACTCCCTGCTCTCCAAGGTCATGGGTTACAATTGAAGGAGACACAGTGAACAAACAAAAGCGAAAGCATTAATGGGATATGAGGTTGTGAAAAGCACAGTAAGGAAAAATTACCAGAATAAAGGCGCTAGAAAATGCTGGAGTTTTTATTGGTGTTTGCCATTTCATATTGAATGTCAAGAAAAGGCCTCATTGACTTTAGATTCTTAAAACGTACAGTTTTTAGGAAAAGGGTAATATTTTCCAGAGTATTTCAGGAAAGAGAATCGGATCTTAAAATTAGCTAAAAATGATAAAAAAGAAATAGTATGCTTAATGATCTCATTCTTAGATATAGGGGAAAGAGACAGGAAGAAAGTATACAGAACTATCATAAAATTCATTTGTTGAACACATTAAACACAAGAGTTACTGATTAGGTCAGCCGTGATTAATCACAGTCAAGTCAAACTGTAGTATGTGCTTTAGTTTGGTTTTTTGGTTGTTGTTGTTTTTTTTTTTTTTTGGTAAGCTGAGAACCATTAAGAAATAAGGAATAAAACCGGAGTTGCAAAGTATCCATTTTATAACTGAAAATGGTATTTACTCCCATAGGCCTTTTATCGACAGTCAAGGAAGAAGTCGGTAGACTTCACAGTGTCTCTGCCACTAGGCTGGCTTTGGACACTAGCGGGATGAATTTGACCAGGGCTGGGGCTGTGGTGGGGGATTCGGAGGGTGCTCAGGTAGAATAAGCATGAAGATAAAGAATTACAATTACCCTGATTGAAGATACAGAAGTACCCACAGCATGCTAAGCCAGGCTTCCTGAGCTGGTGATTTGGCCTTAAACAAATTAAAGAGGAGTAGGAAGCTACAGGTATTCTGAGCAGAAGACTTCCCACATGCAAAAAATCACTCAAGTGCAGAAAACAGTGAGAAGCTGGGAATGAGTGGATGCTCCTTCCCATGGAGAAGCAATGGGACATGAAGCTGTAGGTATTCAGATGGACTGACTGGCTTGGTACAGCTGGACCAGAAGTTCGGAAGAAAGTCTAGAACTTGATGGAACAACAATCTGAATGAGAGGGAAGTGCAGCATAAAGTTGTTTTCAAGTAATAATGAGAAATGAGAAAGATGTTAGGTATTAACTTAGGTAAATAAATGTTATTCTATTCTTGTTGGGTATCTATGACTTTCTAGATGAAATGGCAATAGTGTAAAAAAGTATTTTTAAAGACAGCAAGACCAGATCTTGGTGATGGTAAAAGAATGAATGGCCACTCTCAGTCTCTGATGAAAATGACTACAATTAGGAAATGTGTATAATTAAACAGTAGGAGAGGACATCCAGTAAATTGCAAAACTGCCCAAAACAGTCAACAGATAAACAGATGCAGAATTACTGAGATGAGAGGGCTGGAATGATGACAGGAGGCTCCATGGAGGAGATGGTAAAGGGAGACTTTGAGTAGAAAGTTCAAGCAGAAGAGTGATGAGGACGTCATCCTTGTAGGCAAGAGAATAGAAGTGACAAGAAAAGCCAGCGTGACAAACTCATGGAGCAGCAAGACTCTTGGCTAAACCTGAGAGTAAGCGAATTAGAGGCAAATGGAATAAGACAGGGCAGGTGAAACCAGAAATCTGCAAAGATGGCCTCCTGGCTTGATGTGTGCAGCAGCTGTAGGGAGATGGGACAAAGGAGAACTGAGGATTTAAGGCAGATTAAGAGTCAGGCAGTGGGTGAGCTGGGTGGATTTGAGCATGCTTGGTGCATCGCGAGGAGCGGGCGAACTTTGTCGAAGGAGGCTACATTTGTATCACACTATGATGCATGCACATAAGGCTTATCTCACTTGACCCAGGCATTAATTAACATTACCCTCATTTGACTCTCCAGATGAGGAAACAGAGGTCTAGGAAAGAAACTTGCTCAAAATCAAACAGCAGATAGAAGTGAAGTGGGCTGTGGACTCCAGATTGGGGAGCACTCAGCCTGTGCCGCCCACCCCTTCCAGAACAGTACCCAGTATCTAGGGCAAGGCAGGCACAATCAGTTAAGAACAAATGTGGAAGGAACTCCTGTTCTCCAATCTATTTATCTTATATGTTAAAAGTTAAACGAAACGTTGAAACTTCTTAACCCCACCCATTTAAACACCAAGCAGCTCCCTATTTGTAACATCTCATGTTACATTCCTGCATTGACAAGCATCAATATTGTTTCTGTATTTTAAGTGTTTTAAGTATTTCAACAAAAATTTCATATTTTTTCGTTTAATGGCTGAATTGTCTTTCATTGGTTTTTATATACCATAAAAATAATTAATTCTAAGATTTTCTAATTGGAGGCTAGTACAGAATGTATTGCAATGCACAGTCTCTTACAAATATATTTTTGCTTCTCCCAGAGAAGGACTTACGAGATCACATGGCATGAACATCTTTTTGTCTCTTACATACATTGCCATGTAGCTGTCTAAATGGCATCTACTAATTTACTATTTAAACAGCAATAAACAAGAAAAACAATTTCCTTAGGTAATCTCAGCTGTACTGGGTGTTCTCTTTCATCTTTAGCACATGTCAATTCAAAGCTCAAAGATGCTGCAATTAAAAAAAATTTTTTTCTCTAGCAAAGATGAACATTTGTTTCACGTGTTTGTTCACTCACAATGTTTCTCTGTGTGCAGATTTTTTTACCCTTGGTCTATTAAAGCCTTGATGTTTTCCTGTCTCATTTCTTTCTCTCTAGTATAGCCCTGTGTGAACTCAGAAGGGAAGAAACTGAAATTAAAATTATGCCTCTAGCCGTGTTTAGTATTTGGGCTTTTTCCCACCCTTTTACAGAAAGACTTAAAAGCAATTATTGATGCCTTTTTTTATAAACCTCACCTCACTCTGAATTAATTGGTGTAGATCAAAGGAAATAGAAGGATACATGCATAGTGATCAGCTGATAACCACTTCTCTTTTCTTTTACCTAGCAAAACAGCTTTCACATTATAGAGATCACACACAAGGTTTATTTTCCCCGCATAGGAAGCCAGCTCCATTTTGGGGGGATGGTGGGAGGAGAAAGCCTTATCTTCAGAGTAGAATGAAATCAATGAAAGGAGCTGTCTGTTTGCTCTAAGGAATGGAGTGGACTCTAGTGGGGAAGGGAGGCGGAGAAGGGATATTTGTTTTTCCTTAAGTGGTTATAATTAAAGCCTTCCACCCAACTGCTCAGTGAACCAGAAAAAGGTATTTGTGAAGCTGTGTGTGTGTGTAGGACTTGCAGCATTCTTTTTGGCAAAACTTGCTCTCTAGCGGCACCTTGTGGGGAGTGGCTCATCCTTCAGCTTGAATATTTGATTTTGTGAAGAAACAGAATTGCTTTGGATAGTCCTGTGCGCCTTCCTAGTAATCCATTTCCTCTGCTCAAGACTAAGTCATTTTGAGAAGATTTATGTCAGCTATTGTGTGTCTTCGTAACAGTTGGTGGACAGTNCATGAACATCTTTTTGTCTCTTACATACATTGCCATGTAGCTGTCTAAATGGCATCTACTAATTTACTATTTAAACAGCAATAAACAAGAAAAACAATTTCCTTAGGTAATCTCAGCTGTACTGGGTGTTCTCTTTCATCTTTAGCACATGTCAATTCAAAGCTCAAAGATGCTGCAATTAAAAAAAATTTTTTTCTCTAGCAAAGATGAACATTTGTTTCACGTGTTTGTTCACTCACAATGTTTCTCTGTGTGCAGATTTTTTTACCCTTGGTCTATTAAAGCCTTGATGTTTTCCTGTCTCATTTCTTTCTCTCTAGTATAGCCCTGTGTGAACTCAGAAGGGAAGAAACTGAAATTAAAATTATGCCTCTAGCCGTGTTTAGTATTTGGGCTTTTTCCCACCCTTTTACAGAAAGACTTAAAAGCAATTATTGATGCCTTTTTTTATAAACCTCACCTCACTCTGAATTAATTGGTGTAGATCAAAGGAAATAGAAGGATACATGCATAGTGATCAGCTGATAACCACTTCTCTTTTCTTTTACCTAGCAAAACAGCTTTCACATTATAGAGATCACACACAAGGTTTATTTTCCCCGCATAGGAAGCCAGCTCCATTTTGGGGGGATGGTGGGAGGAGAAAGCCTTATCTTCAGAGTAGAATGAAATCAATGAAAGGAGCTGTCTGTTTGCTCTAAGGAATGGAGTGGACTCTAGTGGGGAAGGGAGGCGGAGAAGGGATATTTGTTTTTCCTTAAGTGGTTATAATTAAAGCCTTCCACCCAACTGCTCAGTGAACCAGAAAAAGGTATTTGTGAAGCTGTGTGTGTGTGTAGGACTTGCAGCATTCTTTTTGGCAAAACTTGCTCTCTAGCGGCACCTTGTGGGGAGTGGCTCATCCTTCAGCTTGAATATTTGATTTTGTGAAGAAACAGAATTGCTTTGGATAGTCCTGTGCTCCTTCCTAGTAATCCATTTCCTCTGCTCAAGACTAAGTCATTTTGAGAAGATTTATGTCAGCTATTGTGTGTCTTCGTAACAGTTGGTGGACAGTTTCCTTGGATATGTTCTAGATCGTGAATCAAACCAAGTAACTAGAGGGATTCCTAATGTTCCATCATTTGAGTCATCTTTGGAATGTCTGAGGTCATTCATTAAAGAGAACACTAATCTGAGGCTTTACACTTTTGTTTTCCAGGTGGAAACAAATTAACCAAGCAGCATTTTCGTCTAAATTGGGCATGGATCTCCTTTGAAAAGGAATATTACTNAAGCTGGTTTTCCTTGGATATGTTCTAGATCGTGAATCAAACCAAGTAACTAGAGGGATTCCTAATGTTCCATCATTTGAGTCGTCTTTGGAATGTCTGAGGTCATTCATTAAAGAGAACGCTAATCTGAGGCTTTACACTTTTGTTTTCCAGGTGGAAACAAATTAACCAAGCAGCATTTTCGTCTGAATTGGGCATGGATTTCCTTTGAAAAGGAATATTACTTGATCAACGAGGACTCCAAATTTCTAGATGTCGTGCTTAAGCGTAGAGGTTATTTGGGAGAGACTTCCTTTATAAGTAAGTTTAATTTGCACGTCTGTCCCCTTATCCCTTTTTCTATCAAAAGTTCATGATTTTATAATAATTTTAAAATGTTTCATTTTTCTGGTCTAGGTTTAAAGCTTAGGGACAGAATGACAATTAAAGGCTCTTTAAACTGCTAACGAAACATGCCAAAAGTTTTGTGTTGAGGCTAAATCAAAGAAACAAAGGCTGAAAAATAAGAAATATGTCATCAAAATATATATCTCTTCAGAATTTCTACCTACATATGATGTTGCCCTGGTATAAATTAACAACAAAATATCAATAATCACTCATATGTGGAAATAATTTAAATGTCACTAGATCTTGGAAGGGTGTTTAGTCACTCAGTCATGTCTGACTCTTTGCACCGCCAATGCCCACTCCAGTATTCTTGCCTGGAGAATCCCATGGACAGAAGAGCCTGGCGGGCTACAGTCNCTCATATGTGGAAATAATTTAAGTGTCACTAGATCTTGGAAGGGTGTTTAGTCGCTCAGTCATGTCTGACTCTTTGCAGCGCCGATGCCCACTCCAGTATTCTTGCCTGGAGAATCCCATGGACAGAAGAGCCTGGCGGGCTACAGTCCCTGGAGTCACAGAAGAGTCAGACATGATTTAGTGACTAAATAAGATCAACAGTGTTATACAGACATCTAGGCTCATAGAGTTTTCATGGGGTGAAATAGCTTTCATTGGGAGTATCANGCCAATGCCCACTCCAGTATTCTTGCCTGGAGAATCCCATGGACAGAAGAGCCTGGCGGGCTACAGTCCCTGGAGTCACAAAAGAGTCAGACATAATTTAGTGACTAAATAAGATCAACAGTGTTATACAAACATCTAGGCTCATAGAGTTTTCATGGGGTGAAATAGCTTTCATTGGGAGTATCAACTAAGGTAAGAATCTAGGGAAATGTTGGCAAAATAAAAAAGCTGATAACCCTGTGTTTGTTTCCAAAATGATTATTTGAAATTTTACTGGTCCACAAAATTTTAAACCTTAAACAGTAGATCCATATCAATGCCTGTGCACACACAGAGACACATATATACACACACAAGCCCACACACACACATTCCACACACCAAGCTTTTGCCAGGACCAATGTCTCCATCCACCTGCCATGATTCCTCCTGATGCCGGGATGCAGTATATGAATTACCTCTGATTTCAAAAATGCTTTTTGTCGTTTTAATTTTAAAGGAGGATTTTTCACACCATGCTTTGCCAGTTCCTCAAGATTGTTCGAGCTTCAAGAGTATTGGTCGACCCTTAGACCCATCCCCCAAAGGGGGATGCTAAAGGCTTTGCTTTTAGCACATGCCTCTTTGTAGACAGTCATTTACAGTCTGCGTTTAACGTTCTAGAGCACAGTGAATGCTCTTATTGCCCTCAAAGAACTATATGCTCTTTTGGTACACACACAATGTGACCTTTAGATCAGAAATTTGATTAATTCTGTGTTACATATTCAGTGAGAGATGTGCCTTAACTGTACCTTGTACTTGAAAATATAGCAGATAAGTTGCAGGAAAAATGATAACTCAAAAATAGAGCAACTTAGCAATTCTTCAGCAAGTTTTCATCTATTTGCATGTTACCTAAGTTCCCACTCCTAGTGTGTGAATTTAATTATTCACTCACTTAGTCACTTGATAGGAATGGGAAAGTTAATAGTTGAAAAGTATTTTTTCAACTATCTTTTCAGGGACTTCCCTCAAGGTCCAGTGGTTAAGACTTCACTGCCCAGTGCAAAGGGTGTGGATCGATCTCTGGTTGGGGAGCTGAAATCTTATGTGCCTTGCAGCCAAAATACCAAACGTAAAACAGAAGCAATGTTATTACAAATTCAATAAAAACTTTAAAAATGGCCCACATCAAACAAAAATTTTTTTAAAACTATCTTTTCAGATTTTTCTTTCTGTTGCACTTTTAAGCTGAATGCTAAAAGATTGAATCAGTGCTCTTTTTTTTTCTCCTGCAGTTATTTTTTTTTTCCCATGAACCAGTATTTCTTCTACCATGGAAATCACTCACAATCCTATAAAGGCTCTATAGCTCTACTAGGTTAGCCTCACCAGGTTACTTAGTAACCTGGGGTGATGGAAAGTTGGGAAGACTTCTGTGCATGGCCCCCACTCATCAATCATTGAAGATGGTAATAGAATTTACAGTAGGACTGGAATGGAAAAGTCAGGTTAATGTGAAGAGTGATCCCATGGGAGTTCTACAGTGGATATTTTTTCATATTACTGTTTCCCTACAACCTCCAATTTCATGTATGGACATTTAGAATTGGGTAGTTTTATTATAGCTAATGGGACTTCCCAGGTGATTCAGTGATAAAGAATCCACTTGCCAATGCAGGAGACTCGGATTTGATCTCTGGGTAAGAAAGATCCCCCTGGAGGAAGATATGGCCACTAACTCCAGTATTCTTGCCTAGAGAATCTCATGGACAGAGGAGCCTGGTGGGCTACAGTCCGTGGGGTCACAAAGAGTCAGACAGGACTGAGAAACTGAGCACACATGCATTATAGCTAAAGATAGGATGTTACTCACCTACAGGCATAGTTAATAAATCATGAGTTTTATATATGTATTTCCCCAGAGATAATTGTTCATTTTATAACCATAATAACCCAGTGATAAATGAAATCTGTATTTGCATTTCACAGAAGAAATTCAAACGTATAATTGCTTCCAGTTATCAAACATTTACTAAATACAAGCTATTCAGCTGAGCACATTAAGTACTTTACCCATCGCTTTTTACACTTTGAAGGTGAAGATGAAGTCGCTCAGTCATGTCCAACTCTTTGGGACCCCGTGGACTGTAACCTACTAGGCTTCTCTGTCCATGGGATTCTCCAGGCAAGAATACTGGAGTGGATTGCCGTGTCCTTCTCCAGGGGATCTTCCCAACCCAGGGATTGAACCTGGGTCTCCCGCATTGGAGGCAGACGCTTTAACCTCTGAGCCACCTTTACAATCCTTTATTCACTAATTCAACTAGCATTTTCCTGAGTGCTTGGTAAGTGCCAGGCACTGTGTTAGAAAATGGACTATGAGATAATGACTGTAATTATGATGCTGTTGTTTAGTTGCTAAGTCATGTTTGATTCTTTTGCAGCCCCATGGACTATAGTCCACTACGCTCCTCTGTCCATGGGATTTCCCAGGCAAGAATACTGGAGTGGGTTGCCATTCCCTTCTCCAGAGGATCTTCTTGCCCCAGGGATCAAACCTGTGTCTCTTACATCTCCTGCACTGACAGGCAGGTTCTTTACCACTAGCGCCACCTGGGAAGCCCAAAGTACCTTACTTAACCTCCATGACATTTTCCCACACCACAGGAAGAGATGCAATTGTAACTTTATTCAGTAAATCAGAGTAATATGTTTTCTTTAATAATTATCTTTGAAAAAAATCAATTTAAGCCTAATTTGTAAGCTTTCAATTTCCACAATTCTTTTTGCCCTGTATGATAATATTTCTATAATAGGTATGGTTTACCAGCTGAGTATTTGTTATCTCCAAGTAGGAGCAAAATTTTTGAATATTGACTATGTGACTGTCTTGTCTATTGCATTCAAGTGTGGACCATCTCCTCCACAGTCTGTACACTATTTCTTCATCCTTTATTAAAGTTAGGCAGCTCTGTCTAGGGCTTCATAGAGGTATGATGTATTTAGTACGTGTCTACCCACCCATGTGAGTCTTATGCACATTACATGGGGATCTTGTTAAAATGATTCTGATTAAGTAAGTTTGGGGTATGGCTTGAAATTCTGGGTTTCTAACGAGTGCCCAGATCTTGTTCAAGCTGCTGACCCATGAACCACACTTTAAGTAACAAGGAAGACTAGCCCTGTGCTTAGAGTAGGTCCTATGTGTTAATTATGAAAAGGGAATCTTTATTTTTACTCCAAGCAAGTTTAATATCCCATCTGGCTCTTATTCAACCTTTTAAAAAAGATGACATGCCNCTCCAGGGGATCTTCCCAACCCAGGGATCGAACCTGGGTCTCCCGCATTGAAGGCAGACACTTTAACCTCTGAGCCACCTTTACAATCCTTTATTCACTAACAACTAGCATTTTCCTGAGTGCTTGGTAAGCGCCAAGGGAATCTTTATTTTTACTCCAAGCAAGTTTAATATCCCATCTGGCTCTTATTCAACCTTTTAAAAAAGATGACATGCCTTTCATTGTTTTCTCATGTTTGAAAACATGTCACACAGTTTAAGATGACAATCTTTTCCACAAAATAGAAATCTATTTCTCTTCATTTGATAAATCAAAGATATTGTCTGTTTATACTTCACATCCAATTGAAAATCTCTTATAAAATCCACCANCCTTTCATTGTTTTCTCATGTTTGAAAACATGTCACACAGTTTAAGATGACAATCTTTTCCACAAAATAGAAATCTATTTCTCTTCATTTGGTAAATCAAAGATATTGTCTGTTTATACTTCGCATCCAATTGAAAATCTCTTATAAAATCCACCAGAAAATGTTGAGTGTTTTCTGGCAGCAGCAACTGAGATTTGCTTTTGCAATTTATTTTTTATTAGGTTGGATGACTTAATTATCAATTAGAAGGATGACTAGTTGAAACTAGTGGACATTCCTTGTGTCATACGGAATCCTTCTGGTTTTTCACTGTCTGTTGAATCTCTGGGAAGATAATGCATTGTTGATGAAACAAAACAAAACAGAAAAGTGGGCAGTAGCTATCAGGCGAAATAATAGATTCTTTTGCTGGTCGTACCACTGGGAATAAATGGGTCAATGAGCCGCGTGTGTGCTAGAACCTCAAAGAGAATGATTCTTTTCATCATCACCTTGGCAGTAAATTGTAGTGGATCTAAGAAGTGTTGACAGCCACTCTGTGTGTTCTAGGAACCAGAGAGCTAACAGGAAGTCTGAAATGCTCAACAAGATGTGTAGTGCTGAAATCCCTGGTTCTGTGCCCCTTTTTCATTGCCATTCAATAAGTAACGCTTTATCGCTTATTGAATGGTAGGCAATATTTCTGAGATCTATAAGAAGTGATACACTCAGCTGAAGAAATAATATTCAAATTGTTCTTGCATAAGCACCACAAGGGCAGAGGTTTTTATCTGTTTTGTCTAGTGCATAGTAGATGTTCTATGTATATTGGTGGTTGAACAAATCTTACTTGGTCCAGTTTCATTTCTAGTTTGAAGAGCAAAGGGACTTTTTTTTTTCTGGAAACAAGATAATTTTTTCAATTAAGTGAGAAGTGATACAAAGAATTTATTTTCAGACTTTTTAATTCCAGTAGGCTCAAAATTTTATTTTTCTCCTTTTAAATCTGTCTTTCTACCAACTTCTCTGAAAATAACCAATGTTTAAAGGAATATATTTGAAAATTATTCTATTAACTTGAATCATTAAGAGGTTCTGATTCAGTACCCGAAGACAGAACAAATACTAACTGCAATTTTGTA
>SJYW01038322.1:0-10639 GCA_006410735.1 Raphicerus campestris
TGATCCAACAGATGTTAGCAAAGTCAAATTACAATGGAGTTTAAACAGAGACCTGTTGAATCCCACAGAGACTTCCAAAACTGAGATGGTCTTAAGAGTCACCTTACCTTGTGGCAAGGGGTCAAGATTTTATACTCCTCTCAATCATAGGATATTTGCTACCTTTTGGAAGGATATGTGACCTGGACTAATGGCTGTTCCTAGAGAGGGGCTGAGCTAAGAACTCAGTCTTCAAGATTTCAGGCAGTCAGGGAATGAGGATGTTCATCCTAAAGGGGAGATTTGGACAACATACCATGGCAACTATTACACTTCTGCATTTGAGAATATAGGCTGTGGAACCACATGATCTAAAATTGGATTAATCCATTTTTTTCCTGGTAATGTTTTAATTTTGTTTACATAGTGACCTGGAATGCAGTTTCAACTGCATGATGATGGAAAGAGATGTATTTTGCAGAAAAAAGTCTGTTTTTGAGTTTCAGTTGGTGCTAGTGGTACAGAACCTGCCTGCCAGTGCAGGAGACATAAGGTTTGCAGGTTCAGTCCCTGGGTCTGGAAGATCTACTGGAGGAGGGCATAGCAACCCACCCCAGTATTCTTGCCTGGAGAATCCCGTGGACAGAGGAGTGTGGCAGAGTCTTTAGGAGTCAAACACAATTGAAATGACTTAGCATGCACTCTGCCATTTTGCAGCTCTTTGTATACTTTTAAGTAGTATCACAACTAATTTGCATCTCAGTTTCCTATTCAGAGAAAACTGTAGTTTACCTTCAAGTTTAAAAGTATAAGAAATTAGTTGGTACACTGTTGCTTCATACATTCCTTTTGTGTTTTTGCTGNCTAATTTGCATCTCATTTCCTATTCAGAGAAAACTGTAGTTTACCTTCAAGTTTAAAAGTATAAGAAATTAGTTGGTACACTGTTGCTTCATACATTCCTTTTGTGTTTTTGCTGAAAAACCTTCTATAGTCATTTGCAGCTTAACTTAGCTATTCACAAACCCAATCCCATGGAATGACTTAAAATTATTTGATTGCACTATATTAGAAATAGGGTAAAATGTCTGATTTGAAGGACTGCTGAATAAATTAATTAGTCTCACATAGACTTAACTTTCCCTAAAATAGATAGAACAATGGCCATTTCAATAGGACCCCATAAAGAGCTTGAACTTAATCCCCATAAAGAGCTCTGCCCTTATGATTAGTGTTACACTGAGTTTCAAAGAAAAATTGCGTCTTGACTAAGAGAACAAATAGACTCTGAAAACTGATATTATTACTATTCAGTCAGGTATCTTTGTACTCAGACCCAAATATTAATATAAACAAGGAGAAAAATGGTTAATACAAGCTGCTGGTGCTGCTAAGCAACTTCAGTCATGTCCGACTCTGTGCGACTCCAGAGACGGCAGCCCACCAGGCTCCCCAGTCCCTGGGATTGTCCAGGCAAGAACACTGGAGTGGATTGCCATTTCCTTCTCCAATGCATGAAAGTGAAAAGTGAAAAGTGAAGTCTCTCAGTCGTGTCCGACTCTTGACGACCCCATGGACTGCAGCCTACTAGGTTCCTCTGTCCAAGGGATTTTCCAGGCAAGAGTACTGGAATGAGGTGCCATTGCTAGTGAGTTACTAATTTCCAGAAAAAAGTGTCCTCTAAAATTGTCCTGTTGGAAACTTCATTGTCTCTCTTCTTTGAGTCTTTTTCTTTGTTGCATGGATAATACAGTGATGGCTCTTTTCCGATAGGACATATATGGTCTTCTTTCTCTTTCTGTGATACAGATAATCAATTCATGAGCAGCGGCTTTTTGGAACTGAACTTTTATTTCCTCTGGACTAAGTTGGGTATTTTTCCTGTGGCTCATCCTTAAAGAAGACTCTAACTATGGAAGCTGTAGCTGGATTCAGAGCAAGACGTGCCATGAGGGAAACCTATCTGGAATTAAGTAACAGCTCAAAGTCCAGTGTGACGGTGATGGGAGCGTAAGATGTGTTGTCTCCCCAAAACTTCACTACGCTGCATTTTTCTCATCCCCTCTCCCTGCCTGTGAAATGACATTATTTAATTTCCTCTTGTATGCAAGCTAGTTAATAGCTAAATTCAGTCAAAATCAATTTACGAATACTGTCAATGGGGTTGCACAGAGTCGGACACGACTGAAGTGACTTAGCAGCAGCAGCAGCAGCAGCAGACACCTCATAATAAATAACACACTTTCAAAGTACCTGTTTTGGGATTGATCTAACAATTATCTAGTGAGATCTGCCAGTATCATTTTCCATTAACTTCTATCATGTTTAAATGCTTTTATAAGCTAATGGGGTGGTTTGAATTGGGCCATACCTAGGCTGTTTCTCTACTGTATGGCAGGTGATGGATAAAGAAGATTTCTGCAAAGGTATTTGTATCGAATGTTCACTGAGGGTTTCCTCTCATACTGCCCTCACATGTGGAAGCCACCCTGGGAAATGAATGTGCCAGGATAAGTTATCTGGGACTCATAAAATCTTTTTCAGAAGATTGAAATAAAGTCAGTGCTTGCAGAAGACAAATCAATTGTGACATTTCTGAATAGAGTGCGATGCATTTAATTAGCACAAGACATACTGGCAAATGCTGAATTACCCAATAAATCACTAGATGCTGAAACCCATACCGAGTGGGGAATCAGCTGTCTGGTGAGATGTACAGCAAGTGATAATACAGAGATCTGGACATTTGTATTGTCACTTTGCCCCATTTTCTGCTATATTTTTTCTATTTTGACATTTGCCCACAGAGCCCCTTTAATTATTCTAAACTATCAGTGAACCCCGTGCCCATCCACTCAGAGAGTGTTTTACAAATATTTGCATTTGCAGAGAATATCCACCATGGTTGGTGTGATTCCACAGATGTGGCTTAAAAGGTCCTGTGTGGAGGGGGGTAAGTGCAGATAAAATCCTTCAACACAAGACATTCTGAAAGAGCTACAAACAGGGTCATTGTATTGCAGTTCATTGAAAATATGGGAGGTGGTACTTCAGGCATTTTTAAGTCTCTCAAAGATATCAGTTTAGGCAGGAGAAATGAGTTACTTTAATGTTTGACACCTTTGGTTAATTTTTTTTTTTTAACCTGTAACTTAGTAGCTACTTCAATTTTTCTTTGAAATGCTGCTAAAGAGCTCCGGGTCTCAAATCCAGTGTTTTGGCTATTGACAATCTGAAAAAAAAAAATTTAAAACGAATTTGAAATTAGTCTTGCTGGCNTCCCTGGGTCTGGAAGATCTACTGGAGGAGGGCATGGCAACCCACCCCAGTATTCTTGCCTGGAGAATCCCGTGGACAGAGGAGTGTGGCAGAGTCTTTAAGAGTCAAACACAATTGAAATGACTTAGCATGCACTCTGCCATTTTGCAGCTCTTTGTATACTTTTAAGTAGTATCACAACTAATTTGCATCTCAGTTTCCTATTCAGAGAAAACTGTAGTTTACCTTCAAGTTTAAAAGTATAAGAAATTAGTTGGTACACTGTTGCTTCATACATTCCTTTTGTGTTTTTGCTGAAAAACCTTCTATAGTCATTTGCAGCTTTACTTAGCTATTCACAAACCCAATCCCATGGAATGACTTAAAATTATTTGATTGCACTATATTAGAAATAGGGTAAAATGTCTGATTTGAAGGACTGCTGAATAAATTAATTAGTCTCACATAGACTTAACTTTCCCTAAAATAGATAGAACAATGGCCATTTCAATAGGACCCCATAAAGAGCTTGAACTTAATCCCCATAAAGAGCTCTGCCCTTATGATTAGTGTTACACTGAGTTTCAAAGAAAAATTGCGTCTTGACTAAGAGAACAAATAGACTCTGAAAACTGATATTATTACTATTAAGTCAGGTATCTTTGTACTCAGACCCAAATATTAATATAAACAAGGAGAAAAATGGTTAATACAAGCTGCTGGTGCTGCTAAGCAACTTCAATCATGTCCGACTCTGTGCGACTCCAGAGACGGCAGCCCACCAGGCTCCCCAGTCCCTGGGATTGTCCAGGCAAGAACACTGGAGTGGATTGCCATTTCCTTCTCCAATGCATGAAAGTGAAAAGTGAAAAGTGAAGTCTCTCAGTCGTGTCCGACTCTTGACGACCCCATGGACTGCAGCCTACTAGGTTCCTCTGTCCAAGGGATTTTCCAGGCAAGAGTACTGGAATGGGGTGCCATTGCTAGTGAGTTACTAATTTCCAGAAAAAAGTGTCCTCTAAAATTGTCCTGTTGGAAACTTCATTGTTTCTCTTCTTTGAGTCTTTTTCTTTGTTGCATGGATAATACAGTGATGGCTCTTTTCCAATAGGACATATATGGTCTTCTTTCTCTTTCCGTGATACAGATAATCAATTCATGAGCAGCGGCTTTTTGGAACTGAACTTTTATTTCCTCTGGACTAAGTTGGGTATTTTTCCTGTGGCTCATCCTTAAAGAAGACTCTAACTATGGAGGCTGTAGCTGGATTCAGAGCAAGACGTGCCATGAGGGAAACCTATCTGGAACTAAGTAACAGCTCAAAGTCCAGTGTGACGGTGATGGGAGCGTAAGATGTGTTGTCTCCCCAAAACTTCACTACGCTGCATTTTTCTCATCCCCTCTCCCTGCCTGTGAAATGACATTATTTAATTTCCTCTTGTATGCAAGCTAGTTAATAGCTAAATTCAGTCAAAATCAATTTACGAATACTGTCAATGGGGTTGCACAGAGTCGGACACGACTGAAGTGACTTAGCAGCAGCAGCAGCAGCAGCAGACACCTCATAATAAATAACACACTTTCAAAGTACCTGTTTTGGGATTGATCTAACAATTATCTAGTGAGATCTGCCAGTATCATTTTCCATTAACTTCTATCATGTTTAAATGCTTTTATAAGCTAATGGGGTGGTTTGAATTGGGCCATACCTAGGCTGTTTCTCTACTGTATGGCAGGTGATGGATAAAGAAGATTTCTGCAAAGGTATTTGTATCGAATGTTCACTGAGGGTTTCCTCTCATACTGCCCTCACATGTGGAAGCCACCCTGGGAAATGAATGTGCCAGGATAAGTTATCTGGGACTCATAAAATCTTTTTCAGAAGATTGAAATAAAGTCAGTGCTTGCAGAAGACAAATCAATTGTGACATTTCTGAATAGAGTGCGATGCATTTAATTAGCACAAGACATACTGGCAAATGCTGAATTACCCAATAAATCACTAGATGCTGAAACCCATACCGAGTGGGGAATCAGCTGTCTGGTGAGATGTACAGCAAGTGATAATACAGAGATCTGGACATTTGTATTGTCACTTTGCCCCATTTTCTGCTATATTTTTTCTATTTTGACATTTGCCCACAGAGCCCCTTTAATTATTCTAAACTATCAGTGAACCCCGTGCCCATCCACTCAGAGAGTGTTTTACAAATATTTGCATTTGCAGAGAATATCCACCATGGTTGGTGTGATTCCACAGATGTGGCTTAAAAGGTCCTGTGTGGAGGGGGGTAAGTGCAGATAAAATCCTTCAACACAAGACATTCTGAAAGAGCTACAAACAGGGTCATTGTATTGCAGTTCATTGAAAATATGGGAGGTGGTACTTCAGGCATTTTTAAGTCTCTCAAAGATATCAGTTTAGGCAGGAGAAATGAGTTACTTTAATGTTTGACACCTTTGGTTAATTTTTTTTTTTTAACCTGTAACTTAGTAGCTACTTCAATTTTTCTTTGAAATGCTGCTAAAGAGCTCCGGGTCTCAAATCCAGTGTTTTGGCTATTGACAATCTGAAAAAAAAAAATTTAAAACGAATTTGAAATTAGTCTTGCTGGCTCTAAAAGACAAGACAGAACATCCCTTCCAGCTGAGGGATATTTTATCCATAAACTGGTGGTTCTGCTAGGCAGCCTCTTTTTGACTGGCTTTCTGTGATACGGATAGCAAGGTAGCTTCCCAAATAAACACAAGATCATGTGAAAGACACACTTTGCTTCTCCTCCGGTACAGGGTTAGTGGTGACATTTCCAGCCCTTGATGGTAGATAGGTGCACTGTAAAGAAACACATAGGTTTTTTGTTGTTTTCCTTAAATGTTTGATTTTTGGTTGTTCTGGGTCTCCATTGCTATGTGGGATTTTCTCTAGTTGTGTGAATGGGGGGACTCTTTTCTAGTTGCAGTGCACAGGCTTCCCATAGTGGTGGCTTCCCTTGTTGCGGAGCACATGCTCTGGAGGACTTGGGCTTCAGTGGTTGTGGTACTTAGTTGCCCTGTGGCATGTGGAATATTCCTGATCCAGGGATTGGATGATGTCCCCTGCATTGACAGGCAGATTCTTCTAAACACTGGACCACAAGACAAGTCCACGGATAAAGTTTTATTGGTAAAGACTCTCAGGTCAGCAAAGCTGGAGTCCAGTTTTTCTGGAGGATGGAAGTTCTAGTCATATCAGCATCACTTGCCTGAGGTCATGGTAACCTAGCTTGTATTGCTATGGCTTATGATCACAGTGCAGAGAGGAGAAAAGGAATATCTGTCACCTGGGATGGTCCAACTCTTCCCATTTCCGAACATCCTAAAATGTGAGTGGGGACAAGGAGACAAGATACCCTTTCCCCCAAGGAACCTATAGGAGCAGGGAGACAAACATACGTTACAAAATAAAACCCACAAGCATCCAGCAATATCTGCTACATGGATGCTATTTGAATCTATCACTTCCCAGTACCCTTCTGCCTTGTTTGCCTCATGACTGTACTTAGGGAAGATGACTTTCCAACCTCAAGGGGCTGAATCTAGTTTGGGGTAAGCCTGTCATGCCATTTCCATTCCCTTTGCCAATGACTAGTTGGGGAGATGTGATGTTGTACAGTCCTGGCTGGTGGGATGTTGGGGAAGTCTGGAAGGTTCTAGAACAATTTATTTGCTCTGATGTGGAAACATGGGAAGAGTCATAGCCTGTCCTGTCTCTGAATGTGTTAGAATGAGGACAACTAGAGCTGATGAAATTTTTAGCAACAAGAACACAACCTGAGGAGTAGGCTAACACTCTAAAGATGTAAGAGTTAATAGGTAACCAGTCATCCCAGTTGCCTGGACCATGGATGTTTCCATGACTTTGGACTTTAAATACTGCAACCAGAAATGTGCTGGCCACATGGGGACAAGACAGTTACCCTAGAAAAGAAAAGCCTGAGTGTTTAGAAATATCATCAAGCTGCTGAGCTAACCAACTTTGTGAAAGGTCTCTGGACTTTGATCGTTTTGCTAAATGTACTTATTGCTCATGCTGTTTTGAATTGTGCTCTGTTTCATGCAGCTGAAAGTTCCTGAATGATCAGTATGGAAGAAATTTTATTCTAAATCAAACCTAACAAAAATGAGTGATGCTGTATCATAGGAAGACATGCTCGTTTTAAATGTGCTCTTCTTAATCGAAAACGTTTCACTTGTAGTTGTTAACCAAGTCATGTGACATTAACATCCATTTAATAGGAATTAATCAGTTTATAACCAGCCATGTCATTAAAAGATTTGTTTTGCTTTTTTAATAATAAGAGCGCGCAAGTTTTATTCCAGCCAAACTGTAACTGATAGCCCAGAAAGAATCCTCTCAGTATCTCTGAGGGGACTGATTTGAAGAGTCGAAGAAGAGTCAGTATTTATAAATTTTTTTGGCTAGGGAAATACATGTAGCCAAGCATATGTCTTGGTAAAACATTAATGCTAATCTCAAACAACAGATATCTCAAGTTAATGATTTTAGTGCCTTTCTTTTTTATTATTACTGTTAAGGTTTTTATTTTGTGTTGGAGTATAGTCGATTAACAATTTGTGATAGTTTCAGTGGACAGCAAAGGGACTCATCCATACATATACATGTATCCATTCTCCCCAAATTCCCCTCCCATCCAGGCTGCTGTGCAACANTAAGATTTTTATTTTGTGTTGGAGTATAGTCGATTAACAATTTGTGATAGTTTCAGTGGACAGCAAAGGGACTCATCCATACATATACATGTATCCATTCTCCCCAAATTCCCCTCCCATCCAGGCTGCTGTGCAACATTGAGCAGAGTTCCCCTCTCCTATACAGTAGGCTCTTGTTGGTTATTCATTTTAATTATAACAATGTGTACCTGACTTGATGCGGACCATTTTTCAAGTCTTTATTGAATGTGTTACAGTATTACTTTTTGTAGTTTCATGTTTTGGTGTTTTGGTCACAAGGCATGTGGAATCTTAGCTCCCTGATCAGAGGTCAGACCCGAACCCCTTGCATTGCAAGGTGAAGTCNTTTATTGAATGTGTTACAGTATTACTTTTTGTAGTTTCATGTTTTGGTGTTTTGGTCACAAGGCATGTGGAATCTTAGCTCCCTGATCAGAGGTCAGACCCGAACCCCTTGCATTGCAAGGTGAAGTCTTAACCTCTGGACCATCGGGGAAGTTGCCCAGCCATGTCATTTTGACTTATCAACTTACGTGGCCACTCCTTACTGTTACAGTAAAGTGAATTCTTAGAAATATAAATAACTAGAAAACAGACCAACCATGGACTATTGTTCAAATGTCTTTACATCAATAGCACAAAAAATTGAATGAGTGGACAAGAATTCAGCTACTGAAACAAAGTCTTGATTCAGTTCAGTTCAGTCACTCAGTCATGAGCAGCTTCAAATGACCAAGATGGCAAATAGCAAAAACCCACTAAAAAGGGGGCCTTAATATTATCATTTTAAATTAATTTATTTTTAACTATAGATTCACTATCATTTTTATCATCTGGAGCTATATTTATCATTCTGTGCTTCTAGGAAGAGAGTTACATTAGAAATCTATCTCAAGTGTAAGCAAAACATTAGATAAACAGAGGCCTGTATTCTTCAGTTTGCTCCTTACTTGGCTTCACAATAAGTATTTGTGGAGTGATTGTTGAATATTGACCTTACATATGACCTCAGACAATCAATTCTGCCATCTATTTAAGCATAAGAAGGATGGTAGGACTTCACATCATTAGAATTGCTTAATTGCCTAAGCATCATGGCAGTAGCAACTGAAGAAAGTGCCAGGGGTAATTGGACATCATAACATTTGGCAATGGCAATGCTGGTCCATAGGGCTTTTTCTCAGTGAGTGCCTTGGGGATCTGTCTCCAGCCATCTCTCTTGTTAAATGTGCTGTGATCCCACTCAAGAAACAAGGAAATGCTCTTGGCAACAGAATCATCTGCTCACTGACCACACTTGGCTATTTATCTCCCTCTGTCAGTGCTGGATGGTGGCAGATTTCAGTGTCTGGTCAATGGAGGCTCTGAATCACTGAACTGGCAGGACTTGTGATGGCCCATCAGCAATGATAGCCATCTGGGGAAAATCCTCAGCAGACTTAAGGAGGCCTCACACTTAGTGGAAGGAAATATAATTGCATATTGTAACTTGCACAACTTGAATGGATAGTTCTTTGAAAGAGACAAGAGGCTTTTTTTTTTCCTAAAGAAATCCAAAGTAAGCCCTTCTTCTTGCTCCATTTTTTTTTCCCCTCTCCAGGCCAAGTTTTAAAAATCTACTAGTGAGAATATTCGATTTCCAAAATAATGCATTTTCAAAAATTGCTCTTTCACAATTGTGTTTCAGTTAGTCTTTCCGTTCCTTCTAGTGTTGTGTTTTTCTCCTACAAAAAGTTTTCTCTGATGAAAAGATATGGGTATAAATGTTTGATTTTTATCAACTTGTCATTACTCACTTAACTTGCCCAAAGAATCTTCACTGTGCCTCTCTAACTACTCAAAAGAAAGTACCCATCAAGCACCCTGGATATGCCTTATGATAAATTTCCTATTTCTATAAAACAATTAGAAGTTATAAAACAAGTATCACATCAGATATTGCTTCAGGGAGCAATTAGGGAAGAATCATATAAATCATTTGTAATTTTCTCCAAACAAAATTAGAGGAATCCTAAATTTCCATATAAATCAATAGGCTAGATATGTTTTTTCCCCCCTCTTGAAATGAAATAGTGGAGCACAGAATCTTCAAACTAAAATTTAGAGATTTTTATGGCCCTATGGACTTGGAATTCAAATGTTTGTTTTGCAACTTGCCTGTGTGACGTGCATCAAGTTAAACTTTCAGGGCTTCAGTTTTTCTCATTTGAATATTGAGATCATAATACCTGTTGCCTAGAGTTGCTTTATATTACATGCTGTAAAGCAATGAGCAGAGTGTAGTACCGTTCTCAATAAATGGTATCATTATAATTGCTAGTAATTTAGATTTGTGTTACTTCTAACTACACACAGTTTTTTTTCACTTCATGTTGCTCTCTCAAGCATAGCACATTCATCAATCTGCTAATCGCCTTGTCCAGATATTTTGGAACATTTTATTATTGTCACTATTCTTTCAACCAAAGCACTTTGGTATCACCTTTGACTTTTCATTATTTATTTTTGTTTTGATAGTTAGATATTAGTTTATTCTTTGTAGATGTATGTGATAAACATGCAAACAAAAAATCTTTTCTCCATACTATGTCATGATCAATATCAAAGAGAAAAAGAACAGAGACACATTTTCTTGCTTTTCTTCCACTGGGTTGTCTTGAGGCAAGAATTA
>SJYW01038324.1:0-11366 GCA_006410735.1 Raphicerus campestris
CTGCAGTCACACAGGAAGCCTCTCCACCTGGTCTTGCTGGTTCTGGCCACGATTGGCAGTGCCTGTCAGTGTTAAATTGGTTCCTCCGTGACCATCTCCTTATCTGTCTGGACATCCTCTTCCTGGGGTCCACACCTCTTCCCCCACTCTCCTTCCTGCTCTCTCCTTTCACGTGGCCGACATTGGCCACACTGCAAGCTGGACCTGCAGCTTCACAGAAGTGCCTTATTCTCACCCACACAGCCAGCCTCGTGCCTGCCCCTCAGTCCAGCCTATGGGAAACTAAGTCTGGCTGTCCAGCCCCTACTGCTTCCATTCCCCAAGGGTCAAGAGGCAGCTCCCACCTGCTACCTCTCTCTGTCCTCCCATCCTATGCCACTTCTACAAGCAGCCCTGACATGGGGCTAGAAGGAGACATGCGATCCAGCATCCCGTCTCAGCTCTCAGCCATTCCCACTGCACATCTGCCCTGGACTTGGTGCCCAGGTGGGCCTGGTCCATGCTCTGACCATGGGACACAGTCTTTGTCCCTGGGCATCCACCTTGTCTCTGTTTCCTGGGAACCTTCCAGTAACCATGGCAACCTCCCCTGCTGGGCCTAGACCCTCCTAGCCTCAGTGTGTTCCCTTTCTGGGCATGGGAACCTGTACTAGCCTGCAGACATTCCCAATGCATCCGTCTTCTCAGTGGTCCCCCATCTCAGGCTCAGTCTTTCTCTGCAGAGCAGCCAAAGTGCCCTTTCAACACATTAAGCTCAGGGATCTCCCTGCCCCAGTGGCTTCCATTGCACTCAGAGGAACGCAAATGCTTCTTGAGGGCCTCTACCCATTCTCCAACCCAGTTTCTACCTCTTTTGTGTCCCTCTGCATGGAATGCTCTCCAAATCCTCCTGAGCCTGGGTTCTCCCCTTCGTTCATCTCTCAGTTAAATGTTGAGCTCTTCACTGCCTCCTTGTCCTCAAGGAGCCCCACCCTTGTCTTTCTTAGAACATCCAGTCTGACTTCCCTCAGAGCACTTTGCTTCATCTGAAAGTAGCATTTGTGTGTGTGTGTATGGTAAAATATACACAACATAACGGAGAAGGCGATGGCACCCCACTCCAGTACTCTTGCCTGGGAAATCCCATGGGCAGAGGAGCCTGGTGGACTGCAGTCCATGCGGTCGCTAAGAGTCGGACACGACTGAGCAACTTCCCTTTCACTTTTCACTTTCATGCATTGGAGAAGGAAATGGCAACCCACTCCAGTGTTCTTGCCTGGAGAATCCCAAGGATGGGGGAGCCTGGTAGGCCGCCATCTATGGGGTTACACAGAGTCGGACACGACTGACGTGACTTAGCAGCAGCAGCAGCATACACAACATAAAGGTTACTACTTTAACCATTTTAAAGTGTGAAGTTCAGTGACATTTAGAATATTGTGCAACCACCACCTGCGTCATGTACATCACCCTGGAAGGAAAGCCCGTATCCCTTACTCAGTCCTTCCCCATCCTTCCCTCCCACAGCCCCTGGCAAGCACCGACCTGCTTTCTGTCCCTGTGAGTCTGCCTTTGTCATCATCGTCTTCTTTTTCTCTCGCGTCTGTTTGCTTGTGTGTGGTCTGTCTCCTCCATTAGCCTGCATGCGCCGTGTCAGCGCGGCTGTGGCTGCGTCGTGTCCATCTTAGCAAGTGAACCAAAGCTGAGGATTATGGTTGGGGCCAGCTGTGGGCGGGGAGCTGCTGAGACCCTGGTGTGCCTGGTGTGTCAGAGGGGGTTGACTGAGGAGACAGGTATTAAAGGATTTCTCTTTTGAGTAGAAGGCTGTGAGCTATGGGATTCCCAGGTGACTCAGTGATAAAGAATCTGCCTGCCATGTAGGAGACATGGGCTTGGTCCCTGGGTTGGGAAGATCCCCTGGAGGAGGAAATGGCAAGCCATTCCAGGATTCTTGCCTAGGAAATCCCATGGACAGAGGAGCCTGGTGGGCTATAGTCTGCGGGGTCGCACAGAGTCGGATAAGACTGAGCAAGCATGCGCACGTTGTGAGCTGTGCAATGTAACCTCTCCCCTAGACACTGAAAATCTTCAGTAAAAGTCTAACAGTCTCAGTATACTTGTGTTTTGTGATATATATTGTAGAAGCTGAACTACAGTCTGTAATACAAGAAAAGTGCTAGTCACTCAGTCATGTCTGACTCTTTGTGACCCCGTGGACGGTAGCCCATCAGGCTCCTCTGTTCCTGTGATTCTCCAGGCAAGAATGCTGGAGAGGGTAGCCATTCCCTTCCCCAGGGATCTTCCCCACCGAGGCACTGAACCCCAGTCTCCTCTGTTGCCTGTGGATCCTTCACCACCCGAGCCGCCAAGTGGTGGCATTCTGTCACCTTTTCACTCGTACTTACAACTCATTTCCTTCTCATTTCTTTTTGTTAACCATACAATTCACCATTTTACTTTTTAAATTCCTTTTAGGCTTTGCATTTTGGGTCTATGATCCATCTGAGTTAATCTTTGTATGTGGTGCAAGATGTGACCAGTTGTTGCTGCTGCAGTTTTGCATAGAGGTATTCAAGTTTTCTAGCCCCATTGGTTATTCTGTACCGCATACCCNATCTATGGGGTTACACAGAGTCGGACACGACTGACGTGACTTAGCAGCAGCAGCAGCATACACAACATAAAGGTTACTACTTTAACCATTTTAAAGTGTGAAGTTCAGTGACATTTAGAATATTGTGCAACCACCACCTGCGTCATGTACATCACCCTGGAAGGAAAGCCCGTATCCCTTACTCAGTCCTTCCCCATCCTTCCCTCCCACAGCCCCTGGCAAGCACCGACCTGCTTTCTGTCCCTGTGAGTCTGCCTTTGTCATCATCGTCTTCTTTTTCTCTCGCGTCTGTTTGCTTGTGTGTGGTCTGTCTCCTCCATTAGCCTGCATGCGCCGTGTCAGCGCGGCTGTGGCTGCGTCGTGTCCATCTTAGCAAGTGAACCAAAGCTGAGGATTATGGTTGGGGCCAGCTGTGGGCGGGGAGCTGCTGAGACCCCGGTGTGCCTGGTGTGTCAGAGGGGGTTGACTGAGGAGACAGGTATTAAAGGATTTCTCTTTTGAGTAGAAGGCTGTGAGCTATGGGATTCCCAGGTGACTCAGTGATAAAGAATCTGCCTGCCATGTAGGAGACATGGGCTTGGTCCCTGGGTTGGGAAGATCCCCTGGAGGAGGAAATGGCAAGCCATTCCAGGATTCTTGCCTAGGAAATCCCATGGACAGAGGAGCCTGGTGGGCTATAGTCTGCGGGGTCGCACAGAGTCGGATAAGACTGAGCAAGCATGCGCACGTTGTGAGCTGTGCAATGTAACCTCTCCCCTAGACACTGAAAATCTTCAGTAAAAGTCTAACAGTCTCAGTATACTTGTGTTTTGTGATATATATTGTAGAAGCTGAACTACAGTCTGTAATACAAGAAAAGTGCTAGTCACTCAGTCATGTCTGACTCTTTGTGACCCCGTGGACGGTAGCCCATCAGGCTCCTCTGTTCCTGTGATTCTCCAGGCAAGAATGCTGGAGAGGGTAGCCATTCCCTTCCCCAGGGATCTTCCCCACCGAGGCACTGAACCCCAGTCTCCTCTGTTGCCTGTGGATCCTTCACCACCCGAGCCGCCAAGTGGTGGCATTCTGTCACCTTTTCACTCGTACTTACAACTCATTTCCTTCTCATTTCTTTTTGTTAACCATACAATTCACCATTTTACTTTTTAAATTCCTTTTAGGCTTTGCATTTTGGGTCTATGATCCATCTGAGTTAATCTTTGTATGTGGTGCAAGATGTGACCAGTTGTTGCTGCTGCAGTTTTGCATAGAGGTATTCAAGTTTTCTAGCCCCATTGGTTATTCTGTACCGCATACCCTGTGGGACCTTAGCTGGGCAACCAGGGATCAAACCCACACCCCTTGCATTGGAAGGCGGAGTCTTAACCACTGGACGCTGGGTAAGTCCTTCCTTCTCATTTCTTTTTTTAGGATTTTGACTTCGATTTTTAGGTTGACTGACTCTGCTTTTTTCCTTTGCATCTGCCTAGCGTTCATTTCCTTGTATCTTTATTTATCCCACTCCTTTGATACTATCATTTTTTTAAAGGGAGTTGATTGGAAAGTGTATATTAAATAGCATATATTCATTTGAAGCTTTAAAAATATATACTTGAACCCATTTTATCTTTATCAGGAATGAAACGTTATAGATTGAAGATGAGAAACAAGGATATTTTAATATCCCTCCCCATGGTTTTGTTGGTATAATCAAGAATTTTAGATTGATTTTGTTTAGTTATCTTTCAAGACTTATTTTTTTATGCCAATAGTGGTTTTATAATCAAGTCATAACAACAATAAATACTTGGACACTAACTCCACTTTGTACCGCTAGTTCTCCACCTTTTATCCTCTGAGGGGAAAGTGATAAATATTTTATCCCCTCTCTGCCCCCTTGTACAAATGATTTAGCCAACCCAGCAGCACACCACTCACTGTTTGGATTCTCAGCACATCACATAGAAGTTATTAAACATCAAGGGAAATCCATGTTTGAAGCTGTCTCCTGCCCCATCCCTGTTCTTGCTGTCATATTGCAGTGGGCATGCTGATTTTCTTCAACTCCCTTTTAAAATTGCTCTATTAGTCCCAACAGTTTTCCAGTAGCTCCACTCAGAGGACAGTGAGTATGTAGGAACGCTGGGAAATCAAGGGCAGGGAAGCCCTGGATTTGGGGACTGTAAGTCTTTGGGGTGTCACTCTGCTTCCCTTCATCTGGGGTGAGGCAGGGGCTTTCTAGGTGGCAGTGAGACTGAAGTGCGCCAAGTTCTCATGCTGGCCCTGGCCGGGGCAGCCCCCTGGCTCTCTCCCTGTCCTCCTGGCCTTCCCTGAGCCTAGTCCAGGGTTCTGACCGAGGCAGCTCTGCCAGAGCCCTCGGCTCCCTGTCTCCAGCATTTGCAGACGCTGCAAAACCACAGACTTACCAGGTGGGCAGTGGGAGGAGCCAGGCAGAAGCTCCTGTGAGAGGATTTGGGGGCACTGCCTTAATCACTTCTGGTGCCTAGCAGCTGTGGGTGTCCCCAGCGGTGAGGGTGCAGTCTTGTTGAATGTGGACAGAGATCAGCCTTAGACAGAGCCCTTAACTGTCAGCTCTGAGCGTCCTGATCTGGCAGACCCACTGAAGGTTTTAGAGAAGGGGGCCTGAAGGGGTGTCTGGAATGGAGGCTCAGGTTCTGGAGGCTAAGGAGGAAGGGCCAGGATTGCAGGAAGAAAGAGGCCTCAGAGCAGCTGCTTTCTCTGGAATGAATTGAACTCACCCAGATGGAATGTCTCACCTGTCCTGGGCCCATGAAGTGCCTGTTTATCTCACCCCTTTAGGGACCTGAGATTGGGTCCTTTGTATTTCATGAAATCTAAGACGGGCAGTCGTAGAGTTACAGCCCCCAAATCCAGGGCTTCCAAGGCCCCTGATTCCCCAGTGTTCCTACAAACTCATTGCCCTCTAAGTGGATCTACTGAAAAACTGTGGAACCTAACAGAAATCTAAAAAGGGAGTTGAAGAAAATCAGCTTGCCCACCTTAGATTCATGAAATCTAAGATGCTGAAGCTTGAAAGACACACTATTTTTATATACTACTAAGAAAGCTGTAAGTGAAACCACAATACACCATTGTTTATAAGACACATCCTGATTTCAGAAACTTTAAGATGTGTGTCATCAAATTAACAAAATAGGTTATTATCTCCGTTTTCGTTGAGGTAGAGTTAGAATCCAGGTCCAGGCTTGTTGCGGCTCCAGGTCCCCACACTTCAGTGCACACCATCTTCCTCCTTCTCACAGCTACTCTGATGGTGAAACAACATATTCCAGGTGACTAAAGACTCATGCAGAAAAAGCAAAAACAAAATTCTAGAAGTAATCAAAGAAAAAATGAGAGCCTATTGAGGAGAGTGAAGGCTTTCTTAGAATAAGACACAACAAGAAAACAAGGAAAATAAAGATAAATATGACTAAATTTAAAAATCTTTATAAAAGGTGCCAAACTGAGTTTAAAAAGAAAACAAAACAGGCGAGATAAATGAGAGGAAAATATTTGCAACATTTGTAACAGGCAAAGGACTTGTATCCAGAAATGAAAGAAACTTCCCCAACCAGCAAAAGAAAAACAGTAGAAAAATGGAGGAAAGATATGAACAAGCATTCACAAGAGTGCAATTTCAAATCAGCAATGACCATGTGGGAAGGTCTTCAGCCTCACTGCTGCTGCTGCTGCTGCTGCTAAGTCGCTGCAGTCGTGTCCGACTCTGTGCGACCCCACAGACAGCAGCCCACCAGGCTCCCCCGTCCCTGGGATTCTCCAGGCAAGAACACTGGAGTGGGTTGCCATTTCCTTCTCCAATGCATGAAAGTGAAAAGTGAAAGTGAAGTTGCTCAGTTGTGTCCAACTCTTAGCGACCCCATGGACTGCAGCCCACCAGGCTCCTCCATCCATGGGATCTTCCAGGCAAGAGTACCGGAGTGGGGTGCCACTGCCTTCTCCTAGTCATTGCCAATTAAAACAATACTACTGGCAAAAGGTAAAGAAGTTTGATAATAGTGATGTTGATGGGGATCCTCCTACAAGGCTAAGGAGGGGCATATAAAGAGGGAGAGAGCTTCTGCAAGTACCCAAAGAACTTGGCCCAGGGGGATGGGATTCTCCTGCCCGCCTACCCCTCACCATTTTCCTGGATGCTGCTGCCAAAAGCCCATGGGCTGTATATTTTTTTCTCTATTTAAAAAAATTTTTTTTTTTATTTACAGTGCTGTGTTAATTTCAGGTGTATAGCAAAGTGAATCAGTTATGCATACACATATATCCACTTTTTTTTAAAAGCTTCTTTTCCCATACAGGGCATTACAGAGTGTTGAGTAGAGGTCCCCGTGCTATACAATAGATCCTTATTAGTTATCCATTTTATATGTAGTAATGTGTGTATGTCAGTTCCAGTCTCCCAGTTTACCCCACCCCCTCTTTCCTTCCTGGTGACTGTTAAATTTGTTTCCTGCAGCCCAGGGACTGATTAAACAGATGGAGTTTTGCTCCACTCTGGCCTCTCCTGCCTGTTGCAGTCCCCGGCTGGCCATGCCAGGCTGAGCTGCTCGGCTTGCATTTTCTCCCCTTGCTTGAGAGGTGTTCATGCCTGCCACCTGCCTTCTTCCCTGTCTGCCTCACTGCTTCCTATTCTGCCTGGAGGTCAGCAGGGGCAGTTTCTGAGAAAGGCCACCACCTGGTTATCTCGTGACTCCCTGTAACTTGACGCCAGGTCTCAACTCTCCTTAGTGGAGTCGTGCTGAAGTTGCAGGTTGCAGGCAGCTGCCGGCCCCTCTGTTATCTCTCGGAGTGNCTTCCAGGCAAGAGTACCGGAGTGGGGTGCCACTGCCTTCTCCTAGTCATTGCCAATTAAAACAATACTACTGGCAAAAGGTAAAGAAGTTTGATAATAGTGATGTTGATGGGGATCCTCCTACAAGGCTAAGGAGGGGCATATAAAGAGGGAGAGAGCTTCTGCAAGTACCCAAAGAACTTGGCCCAGGGGGATGGGATTCTCCTGCCCGCCTACCCCTCACCATTTTCCTGGATGCTGCTGCCAAAAGCCCATGGGCTGTATATTTTTTTCTCTATTTAAAAAAAATTTTTTTTTGATTTACAGTGCTGTGTTAATTTCAGGTGTATAGCAAAGTGAATCAGTTATGCATACACATATATCCACTTTTTTTAAAAAGCTTCTTTTCCCATACAGGGCATTACAGAGTGTTGAGTAGAGGTCCCCGTGCTATACAATAGATCCTTATTAGTTATCCATTTTATATGTAGTAATGTGTGTATGTCAGTTCCAGTCTCCCAGTTTACCCCACCCCCTCTTTCCTTCCTGGTGACTGTTAAATTTGTTTCCTGCAGCCCAGGGACTGATTAAACAGATGGAGTTTTGCTCCACTCTGGCCTCTCCTGCCTGTTGCAGTCCCCGGCTGGCCATGCCAGGCTGAGCTGCTCGGCTTGCATTTTCTCCCCTTGCTTGAGAGGTGTTCATGCCTGCCACCTGCCTTCTTCCCTGTCTGCCTCACTGCTTCCTATTCTGCCTGGAGGTCAGCAGGGGCAGTTTCTGAGAAAGGCCACCACCTGGTTATCTCGTGACTCCCTGTAACTTGACGCCAGGTCTCAACTCTCCTTAGTGGAGTCGTGCTGAAGTTGCAGGTTGCAGGCAGCTGCCGGCCCCTCTGTTATCTCTCGGAGTGGCTAGAAGCATCACTGCTTTCCAGGTTTTCTCACATTAAAAATTAGCAAAGCTTCCTAGGATTCTTTCATTTGAAACCAGATTTTTGCATTTAGCTTTGGGGTTTAAATTCTTCAGGTGCGTTTCCATGCCTATTTCCCACCTGTCCTTTCAAAATGACATGATTTGGGGCCTCAGGGAGCATTTATTTTTATCTTATCATCGCATGGATATGCTTATTATCTGGCCACCATGGTTGGGTTCCCTATACATTCCATAAATGATTTCAAACGTTTAAAACTTGCTGTTTCTTTTATAAGGGCCGAGAATGTAGTCTATCCAGGTGAGTGCTCTGTGAAAGAGCACTCACTCCTGAAAGAAAGTGTTCCATTACAGTGTGGACTGGTCTATAGATGTCGGTTAGGTTAAGTTTGTCCATATCTTGTTTATAGACTTCTGTACCTTAACTAATTTTTAAAATTACCTTATCAAATAATTACCAGGAGAGTTTTTTCTTGTTGTTGTCCAGAACAGCTTTATTGAGACATAATTCATAAACCATACAAGTCACCTGTTTAAAGTATACACAAGTCACCCATTTAATGTGTACAACCACAACTACGTGGTTTTTAGGATATTCACAGAGAGGTGCAGCCATCACCACAGTCAATTATAGAATATTTTCATCCCTCAAGAAAACCCATAGACTTTAACTAGTACCCTCCAGGCCCCTCTCTCCCTGCTCCAGCCTTTAGTAACCACTAATATTTTTTAGAATGGGCTTCCCTGATGGCTCAGAGGATAAAGCGTCTGCCTGCAATGCAGGAGACGCTGGTTCGATCTCTGGGTTGGGAAGATCCCCTGGAGAAGGACATGGCAGCCCACTCCAGTGTTCTTGCCTGGAGAATCCCAGGGACGGAGGAGCCTGGCGGGCTGCCATCTGTAGGGCTGCAAAGAGTCAGACACGACTGAGCGACTTAGCCTGTAGTCTTCTATGCTGCTGAGTCACTGCAGTTGTGTCCGACTCTGTGCGACCCCATAGCCCCATAGACGGCAGCCCGCCAGGCTCCTCTGTGCCTGGGATTCTCCAGGCAAGAACACTGGAGTGGGCTGCCACGTCCTTCTCCAGGGGATCTTCCCAACCCAGAGATCGAACCAGCGTCTCCTGCATTGCAGGCAGACGCTTTATCCTCTGAGCCATCAGGGAAGCCCATTCTAAAAAATATTAGTGGTTACTAAAGGCTGGAGCAGGGAGAGAGGGGCCTGGAGGGTACTAGTTAAAGTCTATGGGTTTTCTTGAGGGATGAAAATATTCTATAATTGACTGTGGTGATGGCTGCACCTCTCTGTGAATATCCTAAAAACCACGTAGTTGTGGTTGTACACATTAAGTGGGTGACTTGTGTATACTTTAAACAGGTGACTTGTATGGTTTATGAATTATGTCTCAATAAAGCTGTTCTGGACAACAACAAGAAAAAACTCTCCTGGTAATTATTTGATAAGGTAATTTTAAAAATTAGTTAAGGTACAGAAGTCTATAAACAAGATATGGACAAACTTAACCTAACCGACATCTATAGACCAGTCCACACTGTAATGGAACACTTTCTTTCAGGAGTGAGTGCTCTTTCACAGAGCACTCACCTGGATAGACTACATTCTCGGCCCTTATAAAAGAAACAGCAAGTTTTAAACGTTTGAAATCATTTATGGAATGTATAGGGAACCCAACCATGGTGGCCAGATAATAAGCATATCCATGCGATGATAAGATAAAAATAAATGCTCCCTGAGGCCCCAAATCATGTCATTTTGAAAGGACAGGTGGGAAATAGGCATGGAAATGCACCTGAAGAATTTAAACCCCAAAGCTAAATGCAAAAATCTGGTTTCAAATGAAAGAATCCTAGGAAGCTTTGCTAATTTTTAATGTGAGAAAACCTGGAAAGCAGTGATGCTTCTAGCCACTCCGAGAGATAACAGAGGGGCCGGCAGCTGCCTGCAACCTGCAACTTCAGCACGACTCCACTAAGGAGAGTTGAGACCTGGCGTCAAGTTACAGGGAGTCACGAGATAACCAGGTGGTGGCCTTTCTCAGAAACTGCCCCTGCTGACCTCCAGGCAGAATAGGAAGCAGTGAGGCAGACAGGGAAGAAGGCAGGTGGCAGGCATGAACACCTCTCAAGCAAGGGGAGAAAATGCAAGCCGAGCAGCTCAGCCTGGCATGGCCAGCCGGGGACTGCAACAGGCAGGAGAGGCCAGAGTGGAGCAAAACTCCATCTGTTTAATCAGTCCCTGGGCTGCAGGAAACAAATTTAACAGTCACCAGGAAGGAAAGAGGGGGTGGGGTAAACTGGGAGACTGGAACTGACATACACACATTACTACATATAAAATGGATAACTAATAAGGATCTATTGTATAGCACGGGGACCTCTACTCAACACTCTGTAATGCCCTGTATGGGAAAAGAAGCTTTTTAAAAAAAGTGGATATATGTGTATGCATAACTGATTCACTTTGCTATACACCTGAAATTAACACAGCACTGTAAATCAAAAAAAAATTTTTTTTAAATAGAGAAAAAAATATACAGCCCATGGGCTTTTGGCAGCAGCATCCAGGAAAATGGTGAGGGGTAGGCGGGCAGGAGAATCCCATCCCCCTGGGCCAAGTTCTTTGGGTACTTGCAGAAGCTCTCTCCCTCTTTATATTCCCCTCCTTAGCCTTGTAGGAGGATCCCCATCAACATCACTATTATCAAACTTCTTTACCTTTTGCCAGTAGTATTGTTTTAATTGGCAATGACTAGGAGAAGGCAGTGGCACCCCACTCCGGTACTCTTGCCTGGAAGATCCCATGGATGGAGGAGCCTGGTGGGCTGCAGTCCATGGGGTCGCTAAGAGTTGGACACAACTGAGCAACTTCACTTTCACTTTTCACTTTCATGCATTGGAGAAGGAAATGGCAACCCACTCCAGTGTTCTTGCCTGGAGAATCCCAGGGACGGGGGAGCCTGGTGGGCTGCCGTCTGTGGGGTCGCACAGAGTCGGACACGACTGAAGCGACTTAGCAGCAGCAGCAGCAGATGCA
>SJYW01038328.1:8948-19870 GCA_006410735.1 Raphicerus campestris
TTCTTCCAGCCCAGCATTTCTCATGATGTACTCTGCATAGAAGTTAAATAAGCAAGGTGACAATATATAGCCTTGGGGTGCTCCTTTTCCTATTTGGAACCAGTTTGTTGTTCCATGTCCAGTTCTAACTGTTGCTTCTTGACTTGCATATAGGTTTCACAAGAGGCAGGTCAGGTGGTCTGGTATTCCTGTCTCTTTCAGAATTCTCCACAGTTCATTGTGATCCAAATAGTCAAAGGCTTTGGCATAGTCAATAAAGCAGAAATGGATGTTTTTCTGGAACTCTCTTGCTTTTTCCATGATCCAGTGGATGTTGGCAATTTGATCTTTGGTTCCTCTGCCTTTTCTAAAACCAACTTGAACATCTGGAACTTCATAGTTCATGTATTGCTGAAGCCTGGCTTGGAGAATTTTGAGCATTACTTTACTAGCATGTGAGATGAATTAGCCTTTCAGAAAATATCTGGTCAAACCATATTTATTATAGGAGGATGTCTGAGTCAATTATTCTCGGAATGAGAACACAGAAATAACTCAAGGATAACGAAATGTTACCCTTTCTTCCACATACCAGACAACATTAACTGATTATACAACATTTCTTCTGGGTCTTGAAGTTGCTTCACATACTTTACAATCTTTCTCAATACCAGATTCCACCTCCACAATTATTAGATCTTAATCCAAAATGGACACTCAAGAAGAAACATACTTGGGACTTTCCTGGCAGTCAGTGATTAAGACACCCTGCCGGGGGCACAAGTTCAATCCCTGGTCAGGGAACTAAGATCCCACGTGCCATGCAGCCAAACCAGGAAAAAAAATTAGAAACATATTTGTTATTTGATGGTAGACGTTCTCGAGTGCCTAACTCCTCAAAATGTGGTCCTCATATCATCAGCATCAGCTTTTTTTAGAAGCTTGATGGAAACACAGAATCCCATCTACAGAATCAGAATGTGTATTGTAATATTTCCAAGTGATTCCTATGAGCACAAAGTTTGAGAAATTCTACTCTAAAACACTGTTCAGTGACAAGTCTAGACAATGATTTTATGACTGCTTATCTCTGCAGCTCAGAGAACCCACTACAGAGTTGCCTCATCAGCCTTCTGTCAAGTCTGTTGGTTCAGAAGGGCATCTATTAAATCTCTAGAACATCTTCTAGGACATCTTGATTTGAATGACAGAATGGTTCTACTTGAAAAGATATTTCTGAGACCAGACACACACAGCTGCACTGAGATAAATGAGGGAGGCCTAAACTCTCTACTGTGGTGGTCGATGCGTGTCTCCTTGCCTGGAGAGTTATTCTCTTCTTCGTGCTGATAGTTTAGAGGTAAGACATTTCTACCCTCGTGTTCCCAGCACCACAGTAAAATGGAACCCTCCACTGCTTTCCTGCACATTCCAGGGTTCTAGCTAGCGTGGCTCAAATTTCTCCAGGCAGGAAGCACCTTCAGCTGATGCATTACCTCTGTGACCACCAGTATGGTAGACTTACTGCCTGAGTCTATTCTGAAGCTGCTACTGTGTTAGTCAACTTTACAGTTTGTACATTTTGTTGACATTAAAAAAAAATTCTTTATATATTTTTTATTTTAATTTTTGAAAGTTTAATTTTATCTTTGTGGTTATAATTTATCTTGTGGAAGAAAGATGTTTATGATCTCAAGAATGGGATTAAATTATGAAGATTATTCAGCAGTGGAGAACACTAGAAAAGATGATAATTCAACAGAAGCAATCAATGTCTGCATTTTCCAAAGAAATCTCTTGTGGTTAATTTACTTATTTCTAAATTTGTGTATTATTATTCCATTTTTATTGTAAATGTGTGTAATATTCTGTCTAGTTACAAAAAAGAGCATTTTTATTTTGAAAATCTAGAAAATTTAGGAAGATATAGAGAAAGTAAAAAACAACTTTATGTCCAATACTTAACATTTTGTTCTATTTCTCTTCACTCTTTTCCTATAATAGGAATCCTTTCTTGCTCGTTTCTCTCTGCAACTTGTAGTGAAGTGTATTTCAAGATGCCTTATTTCATTGTGACAAGGACAGTGATTGAGTTTCTTTACAGAGAGCAGCTGGATGAGCCAGCCAAAGGGACATGGGAGGAGGACAAATAGAGATGGAATTGACCAGCCTCCAGACCAACTGGGCCTTGCACCAAACCCATGTGCCTACATCTCGACCTCCATGTTTGTGAGGCTGGGTTGGTGGGGGTTCTCCACAACCACTCTCCTAGCCAGAATGATATTACTCCCACAAGGTCAAAGATCTTCTTGTTGTGTTAAGGGTTCTTTCTCTGTCCTAGCACAGACAGGATGCACATGTTCTCCATGCTTTGAATGACATATGGGCCTATGGAAAAGACTTGAAATTCAGGGCCAGGCAACTCTGTGTTCTAACTCAGTCACTCAGTAGCGTCATGATTGTAAGCAGGTTCACTTAAGTTCTCTGAGTCTTAATTTTCTTAACTATGAGATGGGGTTAGTAAAACCTAACCTGCAGGATCATTGTAAGGATTAGATATTAATGTAAGTGAGATCCAATGCCTGTGGCTTAACAGACACTCAGCAAATGACAGCTACCACTGTCACTATCTGACCCCTCGATCATCTCTTTTGTAGTCTTATGTTAAGCCAATCCTTTTAATTTGGGCTTCATGCTCCGTTTTTCTACATCCATGTCATTTAAACAAATTCCTTCTGGAATTATAGAAAGTCAGACCTCTACCAGTGCTCTCCTAAGATTTTAAATTCTTTTTCTCAACATATATTTTCTTGCTAGTGGTGAAAAGATACAAGGGAAGAATCAGGTCCTTCGGGAGCCTTTAATCTCATTGGGGAGACAAGACTTTGTTACAAGATACAATTAGAGGATAATAAAAGAGAGCGAGAGCCCTCAAATGTGCTGAGTTTAATGTTCTATGCCTGTGCTTCCGAATTGCATTCTTGCTTTATTAAACAGGATCACTGTGCTGCTGACTCATGTTCAGTTTCTAGACCTCTAAGGCTATAATATTTCCCTGCTGTATGTGCACATAAACAGTCAGAATATTCTATTGTGCTTAACATTTCTGCAGCATATTATATTTTGACAGCTTTCCCTGAGCATTCTCCGTGGCACCTGTCCACATCAAAGTTCAGCATTTGCATCT
Source organism: Raphicerus campestris (assembly GCA_006410735.1). Classification (NCBI taxonomy): domain Eukaryota; kingdom Metazoa; phylum Chordata; class Mammalia; order Artiodactyla; family Bovidae; genus Raphicerus; species Raphicerus campestris. The sequence continues at coordinate 12,115 of SJYW01038328.1, forward strand.
GATAATTTTCTAGGCTATCAACCTTGTAATACAACGTACCAGCTTCCTAGTACAGATACCTTGGACTAAACCACTTCAAACAACTGTCCTTGTCTGCAGTCTCTAATATTTCCACATTTTCTCTCTGGGCTTGGAATACTGGGAGTGGAAGGGAGAAATGGATAGATCTTAATTGCCATGCCCCTAACCAGATAGATAGCCCTAGGCATACCTCTTCTTATCTCAAAGCTTTGGTTTTCTTATGAGGAAGGAGGCTAAATAAGAATCTCTGTNTCAGACTCCTAGAATACTGGGAGTGGAAGGATGAAATGGATAGATCTTAATTGCCATGCCCCTAACCAGATAGATAACCCTAGGTATACCTTTTCTTATCTCAAAGCTTTGGTTTTCTTATGAAGAAGGAGGCTAAATAAGAATCTCTGTGACAGACATGCTGTGATTCCGCAGAGGGACACTAGTTTTGACATGAGTGATTTCTCCAACAATCAGCTCTGTCAACAAGGAGTGAGCATGTTTTCTGAGATGGGGCTCAGTGCAGGTTTTCCTCCCAGTTGCTTTCCCACTGAAGGGTAGGTCTGTCAGTGGGATTGTAGCTTTTCTCTGAAAATGATGGCAGGACAATTCTCAGTCTTTCTCACCTCATAACCAGTCAATAACACAGATCCATTAGACTAGTGAGATCAGCCATAAAGCAAAGAAAGAAAATGCTTGTAGGAGCAAATGTTGTTTTCTTGTGTTGTTTAGAAATGGAAAGAGACAGTTGGCCAGGTGCTAGCTATATAAAGTGAAAGCTCCCTGAGGCCATGCCCTGTGGAGGATGTTTCAAAGGCAGCGCAGCGTGGGTGGCACCATCTACCCTAAAGATTTTTACATCTAGTGTAAGTGATGGGAAAGAAGAAAAGGTAAGCAAGTACATGGAAAAGTGACACAGGAACAATGCATAGCTACATTCACCGGGGGTGGAATATGAGCACCAAAGAGAATGTCAGAAATAGAGGCCATCTCAAAATTCACACTTTGCCAAAAACTGAAGTGAGGCTTAGAGGCCAAGTGGCAGAAGCAAGATCATGGAGCTGGTTAGTAGTAGACTTGAGACGGTAACTCAGGTCTTTCTTCTGTTGACTGATTCAAGGTCATCTCCACATCATACTCTGCTTCTGCTGGGACTAGTAGATTTGTGTTGGTTAAAGTTACCTGAGATGGCTATATTTGAAAATTATTCTCCAATGTGAGAGGTGCGATTCGTCTGGGAGGTTTCTACTTTGGACCTTATAAATAGTTTTATAGCAACAGCAAGATATATAGAAACTATTGGCAACTACCACTATATCTTGAACTTAACAGGCTTTCAGTAATAATTACTGCATTTTTTTTTTTAGATTTGGTGAACATACACAAAAAAATAAAGCTCTTATCATCCTTCTCAATATTTCTTGATTGAGGTGGGAGTGACTGAGTCATATTCGTAAGTAGGTTTGACTAATTATAGACTGTACCAGCTGGTGAGTGTATCGATAGAGCCAGATAAAAAGCCTCACATGTAAACATCTGTGGTTGGAAGGCCCAGATGTTAATGTAAGAATGGCTGCTTCAGTCAACTTTGGGTGTCTCAGCTAATTCCTAACTGTGTAACAGAATTTAAAAGCTGGGGAAATATTCATATAAAAGGTACTTGCATCTCGGAATGAATGGGCCATTTTATCTGGGTGCTTGCTGTGTGCAGTGATTTATTAATAGTGCTAAAATAAAACACCTTAGTTCTTCATTAAGCTGCCATGATCAGACACCCACTTCTGATGGAAAAAGTCTATAGCTAGTAAGGAGACTTGGATGCATACCTAATAAAAAATGATTTTTTTTTTTTTTGGTAAAGAAATGGTTTGGACTTTTCAACGTTATGTTATATACATAATAATTCACATCTTCATTTAATGATTCATTAATATATTTGAGCTCTTGTTAATTCTGTATTATATGCTAGTTTCCCAATGTTTTTACATCATCTTATTATAGTCAATACACTTTTCTGACCTGAGTACTTATGATTTGTTTCTTTTCACAAAAGCAGTAGAGAAGCATGGGTTTGGGAGTTCAAGGAGGTGAAACACTGCCTAGTTTTGGTTTCCTTCTGGGCATAGAATGAACTATTTAAGGGTTTCATGCTAAGCTAAGAGAGACTAAGTGACTTTTCTAAGGGCATACAACTGTTAAATGGCAAATCCTGAAAGCAATCTGACTGGTGTGTTGCCCTCTCCTCCATGCCAGTAATTCTCTAGTATTAGTGAACATCAGAATCCCTGGAGAGTTTATTCGAACACAGACTGCTGATCCTGTCCCAGGCTGTTTTATACAGACGTCTGGTGAGGGCTGGCCAAGAATTTGCATTTCAGTAATTTTTCAAGATTCAAGAAACTCTGTTGCAGAAGAAATCACACACTGACAACTAGTTGCTATTTAAAGTGTGGTCCCAACAGGCATCACCCAGGAGCTCCCTGGAAATACAAAATCTCACAGAATCTCAGGTCTCATTGTGGACTTGCAGAATTAAAATCTTCATTTTAACAAGACCTCCAGATCTCACACTAAAATTTGAGGAGCTGTAGATTTTTAGGCCATTCTGGACTAGATATTAAAGGGAGATAACAAGATAAGATTAGTATCAACTTTTTAATCAGGCACTTTCTGTACATCAGGTATTGTCTGAGCACTTTCAGGTACATTATCTCCTTTTAATTCTTGTAATAACCCTATGAGGAGGCTACCCATAGTATTCTCATTTTCAAGTTGAGGGAATATCAGGGTGCAGAGAGGGTGGTATCCTGCCTCAGACCACTCACCCAGTAAAAGATAAATTCAGGTTTTGAAGCTGGACAGTTTACTCCCAAGGACCACACTCAGTCACGATACTACGTTTGTAATTCCAGTTGCCAGTCATATATGTGGGGAGATAAGGAGAAAAGGTATGTAAATAAGTTTAGAACAAGAGAGAAGTTCCAATTTGAACAGATTTCCTGGGTCAAGGTAGCATAGTTCTGTGCCTCTTTTAAAAGTCGGGAGACCTAGGTTTGACTGGGCCTNAGATAAGGAGAAAAGGCATGTAAATAAGTTTAGAGCAAGAGAGAAGTTCCAATTTGAACAGATTTCCTGGGTCAAGGTAGCATAGTTCTGTGCCTCTTTTAAAAGTCGGGAGACCTAGGTTTGACTGGGCCTCTGCGCAACTTCCTGGTGATACACACTGCGGTGCCGCCTGCTTCTTAGTATCCTCACAGGATGGGGAACACGTGTATACCTGTGGCTGATTCATGTTGATGTATGGCAAAACCAATACAATATTGTAAAGTAATTAACCTCCAATTAAAATGAATAAGTAATGATTGATAAAGAGAAAAGTCTGCCCCCCCCCCACCCCCCGCAGCTAGATTGTGGAGAGAAAGTGAAAGCGCTCAATCGTGTCCGACTCTTTGTGACCTCATGGACTGTAGCCCACCAGACTCCTCCGTCCCTGGGATTTTCCAGGCAAGATACTGGAGTGGGTTGCCATCTCCTTCTCCAGGAGAGCTTCCCGACCCGGGAAGCTTGAACCCGGGTCTCCCGCATTGTAGGCAGACGTTTTACCGTCTGAGCCACCTGTGGAGAGAGGGTACTACTAATTGAAAAAGAAGCCACAATTTTTCATAATGGACTGCACTATATTTGACAAAACAGATAAGCTATACCAAATCAAAACCATGATATTTATCACAAACTAGCTAAGCTCCCACTCTTTCAACACCCCTCTATTCCAATCCTTGAGTCCAAGAGAAGGCCACAGATTTAACAGTGACTTTGAATGGACCTATGTGTTCTAAAAGGCAATGGACTCTTCCAGTAAATTTCTAGTTGATTCCTACCAAGCCCATTTCATGGCTAACTCAAGCTCCCACAACCATAAAAGGATCTCTTTCCTGTCTTTTGAGACACCCCATAAATCCCCATGGTATATAATATCCTTGCTGTAGCAGATAAAAACCCAGCTTTATCCACTACAAGTGTTTTCCCTGTGGTCTTTGTCTGACAGGCTCTGACACAATAATTTTCTGATCTACCTTGTGCACTTCTTATAAATATTAAATGAAATAAAGCATGGAGAGCTCCACAGATATGAGCTTCTAAGTCTGCTATTGTAATGGTTTATGTGCTCCTCTATCCTCTCCCCCGAAACAGCAATGCTGATACTAAAAGAAGAGGTCTGGTCTTATTTTCTTTTTGTTCACAATGTCTAGAATGGTTTTTAATACTCAGTAATTATTGACTGAATGAAAAAAGAAAAAAAATGGGCAAAAAAAAAAAAATCCTGCTCCAATTCTTCTTTCCCCAGGTCCAGCCCAATGAGTCACAAAAACTTTCTCCAATAGGATAAAGGAGTTCCTAAATGTTTAAAAGCAATGGTTACCACCTGGGCACATTGTCACTAGCACTTTGTAACAGAGACAGAGAATCTTGCTTGTCTCTTAAAATTTTCCCTTCTTGCAAGCTTCTTGGAGTTGCTAGTGGGAATACTATTCCCTTGCCTACAATATTGATCCTGGAGCAGTAACTGTGCACCTAGACAGCAGCACACTTTACAGACTGTGGGGCTGGTATGTATCAACATATTAGCTGAATGCTCCTTGCAATCACGCCCCATGTTTAGCAGAATGATATACTTAGCTGTTTTTGTAATAGATTGCACCAAGCAGAAGGCATGGTGCATAAAATCATAGTGGCTCCATCAGACACTGTAAAATCCTTTTGACACAGTGGGTTTCAGCTGTGACTAGACTCTCTGGGGATGCCTCTGATCAATCAGAAGCTGCCAGAGAGTTTTTACACTCAGAAAGCTCAGAGACTGTCCAGTATGATATATCTTCTTTTTTCACCTCAAACTGGCAACTCTCATCTTTCTCTGGCTCCCTAAGACCCCTTCCGGTTGTCATGACTCCTGAGAGAGGCATCCAGAGGAGTAGGCAGGCATTTGTGCTGGTCTGGGAGGCAAGTCAGGAGGCATCAGTATGGGACAAGCAAAGCAACTATCGCAGGGAGCACAGATTCCACAAGTTGGACTTCAGACCAGTGGTCTCTGCGACCATATTCTCTGCTAAGGCTTCCCTGCAGGGCATTTCCCAAGGGAGATACTGCCAGCAATGGGATCACTTCACAATGCCCTCTTCCTGGAGCAGGAGTGAAGACAAGGTAAACGGTGCATTGCTTTCTCCTCTCACTTCCCACCATCATAGCTACCCTATACCTGAAATAACAACGAAATGCATTCTTCTGTGGGTCCGAAAGCTCCTGTCCCCAGTCAATGAGGATGAAGACTGTCCCAGCCAGGCCCTCCTGTGTCCTGGGCTATAGCCAGGACTTTAACAACGTCTATGTAATTCCCAATTTCTTCTCCTTACCCAGAACTTTCTCTCAGTCTTTTTAGGCAGTTTTCTTCACCCTTCAACATGGATGTCTGATTCACCTAGAGTCTGGCCAGTTAGTTATACACCTCCCCATTTCCACTTATTATTCTGTTATTTTTTCCCTTATGTGTGCACAGTCCCATCTTCCNGACTGTCCCAGCCAGGCCCTCCTGTGTCCTGGGCTCTAGCCAGGACTTTAACAACGTCTATGTAATTCCCAATTTCTTCTCCTTACCCAGAACTTTCTCTCAGTCTGGAGAGGTGAGAAGGTAGGGTTTCTTTTTAGGCAGTTTTCTTCACCCTTCAACATGGATGTCTGATTCACCTAGAGTTTGGCCAGTTAGTTATACACCTCCCCATTTCCACTTATTATTCTGTTATTTTTTCCCTTATGTGTGCACAGTCCCATCTTCCTCATTAGAAAATAAGCATCGCCTCTTCCCCTTTCTCTACCCTATAGTTTAATAGTGTTTGATTTGTAAAAAGCACAGGTTAAAATACACATATTTAAAGGAACAGGCATGTGACAAAAGACTGTAGCATTGTGGCAGGTCCAATAGATTTAAGATTGTTTTTCCTGAAGGTGACTTTAATACAGCATGGGCTGACTCCTGTTTCTTGGAGTCAAAGGTCAAAGAGGAAGGGCATCATACCTGCCTGACTAGATGTGTATAAGAGACAGATACTGAGTAGAGTTCTTTGTGCTGTACAAAAGGTCTTTGTTGATTATCTATCTTATATATAATAGCACATGCATGTACTTGCTTCATCGCTCAGTTGTGTCCCACTTTTTGTGATACCATGGACTGTAGCCCACCAGGATCCTCTGTCCATGGAATTTTCCAGGCAAGAATACTGGAGTGGGTTGCCATTTCCTACTCCAGGGGACCTTCCCATTCCAGGGATCAAACCTGCATCTCTTGCATCACCTGCATTGGCAGGAGGATTCTTTACCACTGTGCCACCTGGAAANATGTTTTCCAGCCTTCTGGAGTTGGCCTGAGAAAGAACATGTTGTTTAGGGAGACTATAGCTCTGTTACATGCTGAGGCCACAGAGGAACTTAAGTCCAATAGATTAAAGATGGGTTATCACTCAGTGTAACAACCAACAGTCTCTAGGTCTATCCACGTTGATGCAAATGACATTTCATTGTGTTTTGTGGCTGAGTAATATTCCATTGCATACATATGCCACATCTTCTTTATCCATTCTGCTGCAGTTGGACATTTAGGTAGCTTCCATGTTCTGGCTATTGTAAATAGTGCTGCAGTGAACATTGGGGTACATGAATCTTTTCAAATTATGGTAAGTCAGATGAAGAAAAACAAATATTATACGATATCACTTACATGTGGAATTTGAAAAAAGTGTACAAATGAGCTTATCTACTAAACAGAAATAGTTACGGATATAGAAAACCAACATTGTTACCGGGGGATGGATAAATTGGGAAATTGGGATTGACATATACATAATATTATATATAAAATAGATAACTCATAAGTACCCCCTGTAGCACAGGGAGCTCTACTCAACACTCTGTAATGGCCTATAAGGGAAAAGAATCAAAAAAGAATGGGTATATGAATATGTATAACTGATTCCCTTTGCTGAACATCTGAAACTAACACAAAATTGTAAATCAACTCTACTCCAATAAAACTTTTTTAAAAAGATAAATAATCAGTCTTACTTGGCATTTCAGTGGGTTTCTTCTCACACCTTGAGAAGAATAATAAACTTTTTTCTCAAGTGGAGATAGAATCCGGTGCTGCTGGGAGAGAGCAAGGGAAGGAGAGCAGTTCTGANTAAAAAGATAAATAATCAGTCTTACTTGGCATTTCAGTGGGTTTCTTCTCACACCTTGAGAAGAATAATAAACTTTTTTCTCAAGTGGAGATAGAATCCGGTGCTGCTGGGAGAGAGCAAGGGAAGGAGAGCAGTTCTGAGCCCAGGGCTGCTGAACTATCTACAAGCACGTTCAAAAAGGGACACCCTCTTGCTGTCCCTTCCCAAGAGAGCAGCCTCAGAGCTCCTGCAGAACCTTTGGTAGCTGCCCACCCATTATGATGGTCCTTGACTGGTGAACTCCTCAGTAGCCTCACAGATTCAATTTAGAGATTCTTGTGTCCTGGGAAGGGTTGTACTTCAGAGGATTCATTTCTGCTAACCCTCAGTGGTGGCTTTTTGTTAGGATTTATAAGTTATTTACCCCTTGAGGAATTATGGCTCACGTGCCTTTTGTCTGTTATTTCCTGCAGTTCCTGGAATGGGTTAGGGACATGGGGAACTCTTGGCCCTACCTTAGCATCTGAATATCCCAAGCA
>SJYW01038329.1:2052-26914 GCA_006410735.1 Raphicerus campestris
TCGCTCAGTCGTGTCTGACTCTCAGCGACCCCATGGACTGCAGCTCGCCAGGCTCCCCCGTCCATGGGATTTTCCAGGCAAGCGTGCTGGAGTGGGCGCCGTGGCCTAACTGGAGAATAATTGCTTTACAGCGCTGTTGGTTTCTGCCTGCATCAGCAGGAATCAGCCACAGGTTTGCACGGGTCCCCGCCCTCGTGAGCCTCCCTCCCACCCCCCGAGGTTGTGGCACAGCGCTGGTGTGAGCGCCCAGAGCCCCACGGCAAATCCCCACTGGCCGTCTGCTTTGCACAGGGCAGTGGCGCGTGTTTCCATGCCACCCGCGCAGCTCTCGCGCCCTCCTTCCCACGCCGCGTCCAGGTCTGTGCCCAGTGTCTGTGTCTGCATCGCTGCCCTGCAGACAGGAGCACCAGCGCCATCTTTCTAGATTCCTTATCTATGTGTTGATAAGTGGTATTTCTTTTTCTCTTTCTTCTTTCTCTTACTTCACTCTTATTTCACAGGCTCTAAGTTCAGCCTGATTGGAGTTCTTAGCAACATTCTTAGGAAGAGGGTCCCGTTCTCTTGTCAGCTCTTCACTTCTTTCTCTTGGTCTGCATGGGTAATAACTTTATTAGGAATAGGTAGCACAGAGCAGTTGAATAATTGCAGTTCTTAAAGTTTTAATCAGTAACTCAAAGTGTCAGTCAGTTAGGGTTTATGGAGAAACAGGCATCTGCCAGGAGATGCGAGTGAGCTTTTCTACAAGTTTACTGTTTAAGGATGATTAACCAGGAAACGGAAGCAGACCTCACTTTGGTTTCAGGTTGTATTTCTCAGGGAGACACACACCTCTCTTTGAAATCCTGAGCTAGGTTCACAGACCTGTTAGCAAGTCTTTCATTTTTTCCTGACTTTTGACTGTTCTAGTAAAAGGAACATGTTTATTGCTGTTTAATTCTAAGAGAAATATACTAATACGTGATAATATCATGACTATTGAGACATAGACCTTTCACCTTCACTGAATTAGTTTAACCACCATACAGGCCATTGGGTTGGAAGCCTGAGCATTGCAGGGGAGCCTCTGAACTCATAACATGCCTACAAGCTGAGCCTTCTCAAAGAGGAGAATTAAAGGCCTGAACTGATCTGTCTTCCATCAATCTAAATAAGGGTCCAAGTTTTAAGAACAGAGAAGTCACGAGTCTCTGGTAACTTATTGGGCTTGGGAAATGGACCACTGCACACCCAAGGAAAAGCAGGGGACCCCCAAGAACTCCTGTTCACTGTGAGTTATAATCTGTTCTACTAGTGTTTGGAGTTCACCCTCCCTTTCCACATTGTTTTCAGCACTGCCTAAATAACCAGCCAACCAGGATGCTTTGTAAAGTAGATTTCCCTTATCCAGCGTAGTTTTATCAATATTGATTTCCTTTTCTCTGTGTTCTTGTTGCTGCTGTTTTTGAAATTTAGAAAATAGTATTGGTGTTTGGATAGCTTAGGCATTTTTATTTCATTTTTATTATATATATGTGTAGATAGATATAGTATAGTTGATGCACAATGTTGTATTAGTTTCAGGGTACAGCAAAGTGATTCAGTCGTGTCCGCCTCTGCGATCCCATGGACTGTAGCCTGCCAGGCTCCTCCCTCCATGAGATTCTCCAGGCAAGAGTACTGGAGTGGGTGCCATGGCCTTCTCCAAGTTATACGTATACACATATCCACTTCTTTTCAGATTCTTTTCCCGCTTAGATTGGTGGTGGTGCAGTCGCTCAGTCGTGTCCAGTTCTTGCGACCCCATGGACTGTAGTCCGCCAGGCTCCTCTGTCCATGGGATTCTCCAGGCAGGAACACTGGAGTGGGTTGCCATGCCCTCCCCCAGGAGGATCTTCCCGACCCAGGGATTGGACGTGGGTCTCTTGCATTGGAAGCAAATTCTTTACCATCAAAGCTACCAGGGAAGCTTACAGTGTTTTGAGCAGAGTCCCCTGTGCTGGACAGTAGGGCCTTGTCGATTGTTTTATATATGGTGGTGTTAATATGCTAATCCCGAGCTCCCAGTTTACCAGACCCTTCCCCTTATATATGGTGGTGTGCATATGCTAATCCCGAGCTCCCAGTTTACCGCCCCTCCCCCTTATATATGGTGGTATGCATATGCTAATCCCGAGCTCCCAGTTTACCACCCCCTTCCCCTTATATATGGTGGTGTGCATATGCTAATCCCAAGCTCCCAGTTTACCGCCCCTCCCCCTTATATATGGTGGTGTGCATATGCTAATCCCGAGCTCCTAAGTTACCACCCCTCCCCTTTGGTCGCCATGAGTGTTTACGTCTGTGAATCTGTTTCTGCTTTGTAATTAAGTTTGTATTATTTTCTAAGATTCCACATATAAATGGCATCATATGATATTTGTCTTTTACTTAGTATATTTTCTTAACACTGATAGAGGGTATAGACATTAAATATAACTATTATGCTAGATACATTAAGATTTATGAAATTGTCAGTAGAACATCACTGCAAGATATTTACCCACTGTTTAAATGTGATGACTCTAAATGGTTTGATTTTCCATTCTGTGTCCAGTGTTTAATAAAATACTCTTTGATACTTCCATCCTGCATATTATAAAAGCTGTTACATGAGTTGCTGCTACCCACATGATACTAAAAGTTACAAGAATAATGGAATGGGAAATGTTACAACAATAACTGAATCCCACAGTTCAGTATTTTCAATTGCAACGCTGACTTATCTCTGGAAATTTAATTCCTTTTTGTTCCTTTTATTAAAAACATTCTCTGTCTTTATCTTAAGGTTATTCTGCTGAACCAAACACATGTAATCATTTTAAAAACTACAGTTTTAAAAATCACATTGTGAATACTTAGCACGCCCTGGTCATAAACAGTATAATTGTGTTTTCAGTGAATAAATTTTTAGCCTAAAATAGAGACAATTCTTACATGAATTAGGAGAGTTTCTCTTGATACTTTGCAAATCCTTAGCCAGCTGTGAACTTACAACTAAATCATATTACACTTCACAGAGGAAGCAGTTCATTCTGCGCTAATGTGTTTTTAGGAGCTTTTTTATGATTCTTTTTGGTTTGGGGAAAAAATGTAACTTAGAGACACAGGTCCCTCCATATCGCAGATCCCTAAATGTTCATATCTGTCTCTTAGGTTTCGTTTTGTTTCTCATCATCAGGAATCACTGCCTTCGCCAAACCTGGTCTGTTCACCATTATTTCTCACCACCAGCCAAATGATATATTGACTTGTTTGCTCACTGTTACCGTCCCCTCATTAGAATACAGATTTCTTGAAACTGAGGCCTTTGGATTTGTTCAGTGCTAAATGTATTACCTAGAACAGTACCAGACGCAAAGAAGGAGTTTAGAATAAATTTGTTGAATAAAAGAACCAGTAAATTCATTTTGTTTTATTTTTCTTTTATTTAACGTGTTTTGAACATTTCTTTATTAAAGAGCAAAATACCTTTTTAAAAACGAAGCCATGGTCCATTAAAACAGTCAAATATAAATTAAATCCAGTGGAGGTGTTTTCCTGAGTCCACTTTGGTTGGAGGTGTTTTCGTAAGTCCACTTTGGTTAAGCAGAGACTGTCAGCAGCAGTTTACAGAGTCTGTATTCTGATCCCCACACCCTTTTTGGAAAAAAATAAAAGGACAGAAGCTTTACAGTATAATTTATTCTAAAAAGTGAAATAATTCCATTTGCAACAACATGGATGGGCCTAGAGATTGTCATACGAAGCGAAGTCAGACAGAGAAAGACAAATACCACTGATGTCATTTATACGTGGAATCCAAAAAAATGATACTAATGAACTTACTTACAGAAATGGTCACACAGACTTAGAAAATAAACGTACATCACCAGAGGGGCCATGTGAGCGAGGAGGAGTTTGGGATGGACACGTACACACGCGTACTGTGTGTGTATGTGTGTGGTGTACTGAGTGACACTCTGTGTAAAATAGGGAACCAGCAAGGACCTGCTGGATAGCACAGGGAGCTCTTCTCAACATTCTGTAATAACCTAAATAGGAAAAGAATCTGAAGAAGAGTAAATACATGTCCGTGTGTGACTGAATTACTTTGCTGTATACCTGAAAGGAACACAACATTCTAAGTCAGCTGTAATATAGAATAAAAATTCAATGTAGAAGTTATAAAACTAAAAATTATAAAGTAACAAATTCATGAAGATACAATTGCTCAGAAAAGAACAGCCCTGTTGAAACTGGAGCGCATCCATCATCCCAGTAAAGAAGAGCATCGTGGGGCCGGGCACTGCGGTTGGACGTGGCACGCAGCATCTCCGCAGGCGGAGCGGGCCGTGCCGGGCGGCGCTGGCCTCGGAAAGGCTGAGCGAGGGCGCCGGGCAGAGTCGAGCAGGCCTGCGGATCAGCGCGTGTGTGCCTTATTACGCCCAGCAGTTTGCTGCTTGTCCGGATTACCTTTGAGAAACCTGAAGCTGATGTTCTCTGGTTTATAGTTCTTTAAGTAAAATAAGAATCCTGCACTGGGTCACGTTCAGTCATTTTTGCCTGTACCCAGCAGTCCTTCCCAGCTCTTTCTGATGGCTGTTGAATAGCAGCTTCCCTTTGATACACATATGATACACTACATCTTAGCTAGGCAAAATTAGATTTTGTATGCATCAGGGCTCGAACTGGGGTAGGACGAGAAAACTCAGTTCTGCCGGCTTCGTGAGTTACCGCAGTAGGCTCTGAGTCTGCCGGTCATAGGTCAGTGGTCCCACACAGCTGTGTTTTCCGCCCGATTTCTCCCCTGTAGCTTTTCTTTCTTTTTTCTCTGTCCCTCGCTGTCTCTCCTCCTTGCTCACGTGCACGGGTCTGGGGGCAGGTGTGGGCCGAGTGATCGGGGCACAGGTGTCCTGCACGGCCTGGTGCCGGCGGCTCTGTGCTTCTGCAGGTCTCTCTGCACCTTTATCATTCTTACAGATTGCTTTCTGAACTGATCTCCTTCATATCTTCATGGACAGACATCTGACAGGCAAGTGTACTCTGGGAGTGCAGGAGCAAAAAGTGCTTTGCGTAGCCATCCGTAGTCACTCTGGAGCCATTCCTTCCCCTGCTGTTTACAGAAGGTCACGGGAACGGTCATCGGGACAGTTTCAAGTGTGATAGGCCCTACAGGATCAAGTGACCGTGGGCCAAATCCGAACTCGTTCTAGGGTTTTTATGCCCTTCCTCTTGAGTATTCAAGTGACATGTTTGCTTCCCACGAAATCTTGAACGACAGTCTTTGGATGAAGGGGGCGCTGAGCTTGGGGAGGTGTTTTGAGTTCCTAAGATGACCATGGTCTAAACCACTGCGAAGCAGCTGTCGGCATGCCAGCTCACTTTCTTTTGCTAAATACTCATTCTCACCGAGCTGAGTGAAACTGTAAATTCTGGGACACAGAGGAGTTGAGGGGCTAGGGAGCCAAGGACCAAGCAGACTGAGTTTGGACATTTTAACTTGAATGTGTATAAAGACAGAGCCAGTTGAAGTCTCCCCACCCTCACGTCTCTCCACAACGCCCCCAAAATCAAATAAGTTAAAACTGTGCTGATGTTATAAATAATATTTGTGAGCACCATCATATTACCAGTAACATTAGTAAAAGTAGGATGCAGCTAATGTAACACATATCACAGTGTTTGGAGGAAAATCTCACTGTAGAGAAATGAGTTATATGCTGTCACTAAAATTTTTAACATACTCAAACTGAACATTTGTATGTAGAGGAATTTTCTTTAAAGGAAACCTAAGAAAGACATTGTTTTTTGTCATACATAACAGAATTTTAAATTAACTGTTTGTTTTGGAATAACTCTGGATTTACAGGGAGTTTGAAAAGATACCACAGTCTTTCCAGATACACTTCACCCAATTTCTCAAGTTCTTATCTTACTAATTTTTATAATAAGAAAAAGGCTCCATTTTATAAAGAATGGAGCCTAAGAAAACATGACTACTAAATAATGTGGTGTCCTGGAAGGAATCCTGAAACAGAAAAAGGACATTGGGTTAAAACTAAGGGACTCACAATATGCTGTGGACGGTAGTTAAGAACAGTGATGAATCAGTGTGAGCTCATTCATTGTAATACGTGGACTAAACTAATGAGAGCTGTTAATAATAGACTCACGTGGCTGTTGAGTTTATGAGAACTGTGAGCTGTCTTTGCCATCTATCTATCAATCTAAAATTTTAAAATAAAAAGGTTAGTTTCAAAAGTGCCACCTTTCCAGAACAAACTTAGTATATGTATTCATTCTGCCCTCAGCGCTGTGCTCAGTGTTGCACGGGTTGGTTCTTTGTGGACTCACACGGTTCATCAGAAAACAGCCTTGGAGTTTCTGCTGTGTTCCTGACCAGGCTGCACCTACGTTAGACGCGGCGTCTGAGCCTCGGGTCTCTGGTCTGCGCAGGGCAGCAGCCAGCACACCTGGGATAAGGCTGCAGGAGAGATGGGAGTCGCGGGCTTGGGCAGGCAGGGGCTGGGGGTGGACTGACGTCAAGTGTTAACTAGCACAAGATGGCTACCGGAGACAGAAGCAGTGCACCAAACCCAGAGGAAGTTCAAACAATTAAAGAGAGAGTTAGAAGGCAATAGCAAAGGTGTACAATGTTCAGAAGAAAGAAGAGTCACGAGAACAACTGTGTCCAGCGGTGACTCGTTACCTGCAGGACTAGAGCGTGCAGGTTTGCTGGTCCCAGTGGAAGCCAAGTCCTTACACAGAAAACTGACGTGAGCAGGGAAAATACTAAGGGTGTAACCTGTAGGAGAGGCAGAAATCCCTTTGACATAAATCCCAGAAATTTTTTGATCTGTCTCGTAAAATAAAGGAAATAAAAGCAAAAATTAACAAATGCAAGTATTAATACTACATCTTAGCTAAGCAAAATTAGATTTTGTATGCATCAGGGCTCGAACTAGGGTAGGACGAGAACTGGGGTAGGTACATAACCTAATTAAACTTAAAAACTTTTGCACAGTGAAGGAAACCATCAAAAAGACAACCTACTGAATGGGAAAAGGTATCTACAAATGACATGACTCATCGGGGATTAATATCCAAGATATATAAACATCTCATATAACTCAATATAAAATTGTAATAATTGGATTAAAAATAGGCAAAACTGAGTAGATGCCTTGCTGCAGAGGAAAGGCAGATGGCCGGCAGGCAGAGGAGCAAGCCCGCAGCAGAGCTGGGTGTCAGGGATACAAGTCAAAACCACAGTAAGGCACCGCCTCCCACCTTTCAGAGTGGCCATCATCAAAAAGTCTACAGAAAGCAAAAGCTGGCGAGGATGTGGGAAAAGGGAGCCTTCGTGCACTGTTGGTGGGAATGTAAATTGGTGCAGCCACTGTGGAAAAAAAGTATGGAGGCTTCTCAAAACATTGAAAATAGAACTATGACACGATCCAGCAATTCTGCTCCTGGATGTGTATCTGGGAAAAAAAAAAAAAACACCTAATTTGAAAAAAAAAAAAAAAAAAGATACATACATCCCAGTGTTCATAGCAGCATTATTTACAATAGCCAAGATACAGAAGCAACCCAAGTGTCCCAGCACCAGCGAAGGGATAAGGAAGATGTGGCACACATACACGGTGGATTACTACTCAGCCACAAAAAAGAATGAATCCATGCTGTCTGCAGCAACATGGAGGGTGTTATGCTAAGTGAAACAAGAACGAGAAAGACAAAGACTGTATGATGTCACTAACGTGTGGAATCTTAAAAAGTCCACAAACTAGTGAACGTAACAGGAAAGAAGCAGGCTCAAAGAAATAGAGAAGAAACTGATGGTTGCTTGTGGGGGTGGGGAGTGGAGGTGCAAGACAGGCTCAAAGATGTATCCTACAACACGGGAGACACAGCCAGTATTTCATAATAACTAGATGGACTGTAGCCTTTCAAATCGTACAGAGAATTAAAAACAAGGGGGAAATATAAGCTGCAAGAGCAGACGCCGTACCTCTGTTCTGGATGAGAAGCTGATCTTGACTAGAACTGCAAATCCAGGTCCGCTCTCACTTTGTCATCCTTCTACCAACTACGACGTGCAGGGAATGATCTTTAAGTTAGAGGCACAGAAAATTAGAGAAGATTCGAAGAACCAAAAGAGGCATAAAAATGGACACCAAATGCCACAGTAAAAGCCACGAAATTGCTTAGTACCAAAGAGAAGGTCTTCCTAGCCTTCCAGGAACGGGAAAGTTTACTATCAAAAGGGCAGTAATATGGTCTTATTTTTGTTTGCTTAATGATTTCTGCTCTAATTTTTATTTCTTTTCTTCTGCTTCATTTTTAAATAATTTTTGTTTTTATTATGTTATTTCTGGCTGCGCTGGGGCTTTGCTGCTGTGCATGGCTTTTTCAAGTTGCAGTGGGTGGGTGAGGGCTGCCCCTCCCTGCAGGGCGCGGTCTCTCATCGTGCCGGCTTCTCTTGTTCTGAGCGCAGGCTCTCGGCACGCAGGCTCTGTAGCTGTGGCGCAGGCTCCGTAGCTGTGGCCCATGGGGCTTAGTTGCTCCGTGGCTTGTGGGATCTTCCCAGCCTGAGGATCGAACCTGTGTCCCCTGCATTGGCAGGCAGATTCTTATCCACTGCACTACCAGGGAGGTCCAGTATGGTCTTATAAACAGAAGTAGAGGGGAAAGCCTTAAATATAGCAAAATTAAGCTCAAGAGCAAACTTTCTAGTTAAAAAATTTTGAACAATGACTTTAAAGTCAGTAAAAGGAGGAAGCTGCCCTCTTTAATTTAGGCAGATGTCCTGCCCTTTCTTGGAAGTCTATAAACAGATCACTGTTGCCAGCTATTCAGGTGAATAGGGTGCTGTTTGGTTTGAATATGATATTAGATACTAGCAACATTTCAGCAAGTCTATAAGATATCAGTGACTGTTTTGTGGTCCTAACATATAAATATGACAGTAGATTTGGACTTGGGTTCCCAAAGGGAAATTAAATCCATCAAAAGCAAAGAAGAATCCCAGCTGGCAGAAGCAGCACTTGACAAATTCAAATAAGACAGGGTTTTTCCTGTAATATAATCTGTTCTGAACCTTTGTTTCAGCGTTAACATTTCTATTTCTTTAAATGCTATTCCAGCCAGTCCACCTGCATCGAACGAATAATAGCTTTTCATAGGTAGTAACGGTTTCTTTCTGCACATAGATAATAGGAGCGGCCCATCTTCAGGAGACAGACTCCTCTTTTTTTTTCATGGGAATTAAGTACTGGGTGCCTCAGAGCTTTGCTTTTATATACTACACATATTGTAGGCACACTATGTCCTTAGCGTTCGTTCCCGTTTATAAAGAATACAATTAGCCTTTTTAATGTTTCGCTCAGTCACAATTAAAGCTCCCCTAATGGTTAGGGGTTGGTCTTTCCAAGGCTGAGAAGGTGTTTTTAATTATTCATTCCTCGGTTTGTTTCTTACAGCCGCCTCAGCTGTGCTTTATTATTCAAAGGTTAATGCAAACCGAGAAGTGGGTAAATTAAATGGGCTCGGCAGCCGGTGGCCCTCGGTGGCTCAGCCCCTGGAAGATGGAGATGGGCAGCGAAAGTTACTTCCCCGCTGCAGCACTGCCAGAGGCGGAGCCCCGAAAGCCCTCAGAGGCGGCCGCGCTGCTGGGAACTATTCAGGGACCCTGCAGATTGGTGGCTCTTAAGCAGCACATCTTCAATAAAGTCTGTGTTTTGCTTACAAAGAGAGAAGGCAGTGGCCGAAACCAGAAGGACAGTCATAGCTTCTGTTGAAAATGGGTGTGGATGCCATGACTAATGGACATTTTATAAGAGTGAATCAGCAACTTGGGAAAGATGGTGTAGACGGTCTTATTTGCAGACAGAGACAGAGACACGGGGTAGAGAACAACCACACGGACACCAAGCGGGGAAGGAGGGCGGGATGAACTGGGAGGCCAGGATTGACGTCTCTACACCGTTGATGCTGTGTGTGAAACAGGTGGCTAATGCGAACCTCCTGTGCGGCACAAGGAGCTTACTCTGCCCTGTGCTGACCTAACTGGGAGGGAAGTCCACGAAAGAGGGATGTGTGTGTGTGTGTGTGCGCGTGTACAGCTGATTCACCTTGTAGAGCAGAAACGGACCCCACATTGCAAAGCAGCTACGCGCCAATGAGACTTCACTTTAGAGAGAGTAAATCAGCGAGCTGAGCGCTGGAAGTCGCTTNTTTATAAAGAATACAATTAGCCTTTTTAATGTTTCGCTCAGTCACAATTAAAGCTCCCCTAATGGTTAGGGGTTGGTCTTTCCAAGGCTGAGAAGGTGTTTTTAATTATTCATTCCTCGGTTTGTTTCTTACAGCCGCCTCAGCTGTGCTTTATTATTCAAAGGTTAATGCAAACCGAGAAGTGGGTAAATTAAATGGGCTCGGCAGCCGGTGGCCCTCGGTGGCGACAGCCCCTGGAAGATGGAGATGGGCAGTGAAAGTTACTTCCCCGCTGCAGCACTGCCAGAGGCGGAGCCCCGAAAGCCCTCAGAGGCGGCCGCGCTGCTGGGAACTATTCAGGGACCCTGCAGATTGGTGGCTCTTAAGCAGCACATCTTCAATAAAGTCTGTGTTTTGCTTACAAAGAGAGAAGGCAGTGGCCGAAACCAGAAGGACAGTCATAGCTTCTGTTGAAAATGGGTGTGGATGCCATGACTAATGGACATTGTATAAGAGTGAATCAGCAACTTGGGAAAGATGGTGTAGATGATCTTATTTGCAGACAGAGACAGAGACACGGGGCAGAGAACAACCACACGGACACCAAGCGGGGAAGGAGGGCGGGATGAACTGGGAGGCCGGGATTGGCGTCTCTACACCGTTGATGCTGTGTGTGAAACAGGTGGCTAATGCGAACTTCCTGTGCGGCACAAGGAGCTTACTCTGCCCTGTGCTGACCTAACTGGGAGGGAAGTCCACGAAAGACAGATGTGTGTGTGTGTGTGCGCGTGTACAGCTGATTCACCTTGTAGAGCAGAAACGGACCCCACATTGCAAAGCAGCTACTCGCCAATGAGACTTCACTTTAGAGAGAGTAAATCAGCGAGCTGAGCGTTGGAAGTCGCTTGTGTAAATGTTTCACAAGGGCTGACGGCAGAGTCTCCCATGAAGGTGAGGGCGTTCTGGGCTGACCTTAGACGGCTGAGCAGTGTGGACATGTTGCAACCTGCCCCCAGGACCCAAGCAGGGAGCAGAGTGTTTCTAGAGCTTCTCATTTGCTTCCCTTTGAAGGATGTGTGTTCTTCTCAGCTACGGAATCAGAATTGTATAGACTCCTAAGGATGCCCGATCGCCGTTAGGGCTCAGCTGACATAGGGGTGAGGTTTCGTGAGCACACGGACCGTCCAAGAGGAGCTTCCGAGGCTTCTGCTGCTGCTCCATGCTCACCACTCCTCCTCGCGTGTGGGCCGACCTCTTAAATTCACTGGAGGTGACCAGACTAAGCAAAGTAAATCAGCGAAAGACAATACCATGTGTTATCACTCATAGGTGGAAGCTAACTTTTTTTTAATGATACAAATGAACTTTTTTTACAAAACAGAAACAGACACACACTCAGAAAGCAACTGTGTGGTTGCCGAAGCGGGGAGGTGAGGGGAGTGGTAAACGAGGCTGGAATTTACACATGCATATAAAATAGATAACCAGCAGGCGCCCACTGCGTGGCGGAGGGAACTCTGCTTAATATTCCTGAGAGCATAGGTACTGACACATGTTTAGCTGAACTGCTTTGCCGTACGCCTGAAACCAGCACACCACTGTAAACCAACTCTGTGCAGATAAAGTATAAAAAACCGTCATGTCCGGCTGGGATGCGCCTGTGCCAGGAGCCCCCAGAGCCCAGTCAGGCCCCCCATCTCCTCTCACGGAGTGGGCACGACAGGTGGGCTCATGCCCGTTCCTACCTTTACTGCCGGGCCTGCAGCCTCCTCTTCTTCTCATCGTTACTGATGGGATGGAAGGAAAGAAGGACAGATGATGAAATCTGTGCCGGTCACTGAAAATCTGAATTTTTTTTAAAGCACAGGCTTTCTTTCATGAAAGCCGTTGTAGTGTAGTCAGAAATCCGGGTTTATGAGATTTAATAGGGGTTTAAGGAGGAAAGTAGGTGGAATCGTCTCAGTTGAGGCTCATCATCCCATCGCACCAAGTTGTGGTGAAGGTTAAAAGATGATGCTTCTGAAAGGCTCTGTGAGCTCCCTGAAGCCGTCCAGAGAGTGTTAAATCCTGACTAAATTTTGCTGTTGGAAGGCTGTTCACCAGGTTGCTAAGTGTGTGTCGGAGGCTGGATTCACAGGTTCTCTGTGAGCGTCGTGGCCCTTCTGCTTTCAGTGGTCCCTGTCTGCCTAGGCAGCGCTCCCACCTCCCCCGCGCAGGCGTAGGGTGCTCTGCTGCGCCTTGCAGAGCATCACCAGGGCCGCCACCGCGGCGTTTCTCCCGTGCACAGTCGGCGCTGAGCCCGGCTCTCAGAGCCCTGGTGGGAAGACCAGGGTGCGGCCTTCCCTGGTGGCTCAGAGGGTAAAGCGTCTGCCTGCAATGTGGGAGACCTGGGTTTGATCCCTGCGTCGGGAAGATCCCCTGGAGGAGGAAATGGCAACCCACTCCAGTACTCTTGCCTGGAGAATCCCATCGACGGAGGAGCTTGGTGGGCTACAGTCCATGGGGGTCACAAAGAGTTGGACACAACTGAGCGACTTCACTTTCTTTCTTTCATCCAGGGTGTGAGACTCAGTTCCAGCATTTACTGTGTAACCTTGGACGAGCCCCTGATCTCCTCTGAGCCTGAGTTTCAGTTAAGAGTAAGTTCACAGAGTGGCTGTAATTTGAAGGAATTTATGTTGAGGGTAGCAGTTCCCACCTGCTCTTTACCAGGAGCTGTGAAGTATCTCTGTGACACTTTCTGAGTGTTTAATCCTCAGGACAGCACCTCAGGTAAATGGCGCTCCCTTCTGGAGAATGGCGTGGAGCAGGCCTCCACGGCGTCTGGGGCATGGAGATTGTACTCTGCCGGGGGTTTCGCTGTGTGATCCCCACTCAGAAACTTCGTCGGTGTCCGCCTCCGACGTCCGTTCCGCCCACCTGCAGCTCTTTTCCTCACATAGGTGCTGGACCTGCGTGCTGCCGCTGCGCTCTGGAGTGAAGTGAAGGCCACTCAGTCGTGTCCGACTCTCTCTGACCCCATGGGCTGTACACTCCACGGACTCTCCAGGCCAGAACACTGCAGTGGGCAGCCTTTCCCTTCTCCAGGGGGTCTTCCCAACCCAGGGATCCAACCCAGGTCTCTTGCACTGCAGGCAGATTCTTCACCAGCTGAGCCGCCAGGGAAGCTGCTCTCTGGACCACGCTTGAGACCCTCGGTGGCTCCATAACCTGTGCTGGGGGNCCTTCCCTGGTGGCTCAGAGGGTAAAGCGTCTGCCTGCAATGTGGGAGACCTGGGTTTGATCCCTGCGTCGGGAAGATCCCCTGGAGGAGGAAATGGCAACCCACTCCAGTACTCTTGCCTGGAGAATCCCATCGACGGAGGAGCTTGGTGGGCTACAGTCCATGGGGGTCACAAAGAGTTGGACACAACTGAGCGACTTCACTTTCTTTCTTTCATCCAGGGTGTGAGACTCAGTTCCAGCATTTACTGTGTAACCTTGGACGAGCCCCTGATCTCCTCTGAGCCTGAGTTTCAGTTAAGAGTAAGTTCACAGAGTGGCTGTAATTTGAAGGAATTTATGTTGAGGGTAGCAGTTCCCACCTGCTCTTTACCAGGAGCTGTGAAGTATCTCTGTGACACTTTCTGAGTGTTTAATCCTCAGGACAGCACCTCAGGTAAATGGCGCTCCCTTCTGGAGAATGGCGTGGAGCAGGCCTCCACGGCGTCTGGGGCATGGAGATTGTACTCTGCCGGGGGTTTCGCTGTGTGATCCCCACTCAGAAACTTCGTCGGTGTCCGCCTCCGACGTCCGTTCCGCCCACCTGCAGCTCTTTTCCTCACATAGGTGCTGGACCTGCGTGCTGCCGCTGCGCTCTGGAGTGAAGTGAAGGCCGCTCAGTCGTGTCCGACTCTCTCTGACCCCATGGGCTGTACACTCCACGGACTCTCCAGGCCAGAACACTGCAGTGGGCAGCCTTTCCCTTCTCCAGGGGGTCTTCCCAACCCAGGGATCCAACCCAGGTCTCTTGCACTGCAGGCAGATTCTTCACCAGCTGAGCCGCCAGGGAAGCTGCTCTCTGGACCACGCTTGAGACCCTCGGTGGCTCCATAACCTGTGCTGGGGGCGCACAGCCCCAGGTGCTCGTGCAGTTCTGATTGAGGTGGTCTTGGGTGGGACCCAGGCTTTTTTTGTTGAGTTCCAGAAACAGTTCAAACTTGTTTTTAAAGCACTGCTGCTGCTAAGTCACTTCAGTCGTGTCCGACTCTGCGACCCACCAGGCTCCCCCGTCCCTGGGATTCTCCAGGCAAGAACTCGGGAGTGGGTTGCCATTTCCTTCTCCAATGCATGAAAGTGAAAAGGGAAAGTGAAGTCGATCAGTCTTGTCCAACTCTTAGCGACCCCATGGACTGCAGCCCACCAGGCTCCTCCCTCCATGGGATTTTCCAGGCAAGAGCACTGGCGTGGGGTGCCATCGCTTTCTCGTAAAGCACTAGACTGCCCTTATCCTCATCCCCTCTTTATTCACTGAATGTGTGCACGCTCAGTCGATGTCGTGTCTGACTCTCTGTGACCCCATGGACTGCAGCCTCCAGGCTCCTCTGGCCATGGAGTTCTCCAGGCGAGAACACTGGAGGGGCTTGCCATGCCTCTTCCAGGGGATCTTCCCCACCCAGGGATCGAACCCACATCTCTTGCACCTCCTGCCTTGGCAGGGGGGCTCTTTACCACTTCACCACCTGGGAAGCCTGTGTGTGGAGTTTCTTGGTTGAATCTCTGGAGGGGCCAGAGAGATTAGTGATGGAAGCCTGCAGCTCACGGGAGCGTCACTGGAAACCCCCCCAGACCCCAGGTGCTGTCGCAGCCCTTAAGGCCA
The DNA here is from genome assembly GCA_006410735.1 of Raphicerus campestris. Lineage (NCBI taxonomy): Eukaryota > Metazoa > Chordata > Mammalia > Artiodactyla > Bovidae > Raphicerus > Raphicerus campestris. The sequence continues at coordinate 17,126 of SJYW01038329.1, forward strand.
TGCCCTGCCGCGGCTCGGCCGGCATGTTTGCTGTGCTCCAAAAGTAGCCCGCTTTCCCCTCCCTGCTTGCTGCCCCTCCCTCCCCCTCACTTGTCGGGTCCTGTGCCTGTGGAAATCCACTTTGTCCTTCACAGAGTGCGTGGCAGAGGCGGGACTCAGACCTGGCTCTGCCCCTCTGCAGCCGTCTCCTGTGCCGCTATGCCGTCTTCACAGCCTGGTGTTCTACCCGATGTGCATTATTTTTCAAGAAACACATCTCAAGGCTCTGTGTGTGCAGTTTACTTTTGCCAGTTTTTGATTTATTTGTGCCAGCGCTGGGCCCTCGCCTCTACACACAGGCTTTCTCTAGTTGCCGCGGGGCAGGGGCCCGCTCTCGGTGGGTGGTTCATTTCCTTGTCGTGAGCCTCTCCTGTGGCAGCTCCGCTCGCTGCGGGACACGGGCTCCAGCGTGTGCGGCCTTCGGTGGCTGCGACTCCCTGGCTGAAGTTTGCAGAGTCAGTAGCTGGGGCGCTCGGGTTTAGTTGCTCCACAGCATGTGGGATCTTCCCGGCCCAGGGATCGAACCCATGTCTCCTGCCTTGGCAGGCAGACTCTTCACCACTGAGCCACCAGGGAAGCCTGCCATNCCCGGCCCAGGGATCGAACCCATGTCTCCTGCCTTGGCAGGCAGACTCTTCACCACCGAGCCACCAGGGAAGCCTGCCGTTAGCGTTTGGGTTGACTTGTTTCCTCTCCTCTGGGCTAACCTTGGCCTCCAGGCAGCGGGTGAAAGAAAGTGGTGACGGTGGGTCTTAGGGCACATGGCAGCATCAGGGATACAAAGAAAAGCACGCAGGTTGCAGGATATTCAGCCAGTTTACTCTTTTGGAGTAAATTAGGCAGCACCATGAAGCAGCTGTTGCTCACCATTGTCCTATGGAAGAAACAAAGATGGTCTCAGCCAGCGAGAAATGTGTCCAGTATATAGGAGGTATCTAACCTACTTGAGAAACAAAATTGCCTTGATGGTAACTGTATACAAATAAATATGAATCTTAGCTTCTCTAAGAATCATTCACTGTCCTCAAGTTCTGCCCCATCTTAAGATTCAAATAGAATTTTTACTTTGGAATCATTTAAATGTCAGAAAGTCATAAAGCTGCCTTTGGAACGGTACCAGGGAATCTTGCGTTCTGTCGCCTTCAGTGGTAACGTTTTGGAGAATTGCAGCATTTTGAGAAGGATTTGGCTCCCTGTAAACTGCACCTGGGCGGCAGTGGCTTGTCTGCTTGTCATGGGCTTGTTTAACCTGCAGATAAGATCGGGAGGCGCATTAGAGCTCTCCTGCCTGCCTGTCTGACTCTTGGGGGTGGGCTGGAGATCTTACCTAATAAAGACGCAGTTCATGCCTCCTGGGCTAGCTCCTAAATTGTTCTCACAGTGCAGATAAGGCAGGCTAATTCTGGAGGCCTGGGGACCTTGAGAGCTCTCGTTTCTCACACAGACTAGAGAAAATGCACAGGAATTGGTGGGGGACAAAAGCAGGGTGGCAAGAAAAGGTAGGTTCCCTAAAGAAATGAAGAGAGTCGTCAAGGATCACTATTTCTCCCTTGAAAAATTTAAAGAGAGAGAGAGAGAATGTGGTAGCTGAAATAAAAATGACTGTTTACCAGACCTCTGGATCTGCCCTGAAACCTGCCCAGGATGCAAAGTACAAGAAAGTCCAGGGCTTGCCTGGTGGTCCAGTGGTTAGGAATCCACCTCGCAGGGCAGGGGACAGCGGTTCCATCCCTGGTCCAGGAAGATCCCACAAGCTGTGGGGCAGCCAAGTGCACGCACCACGACACTGAGCCCAGGGCTGCAGCTCCTGATGCCCGAGCCTCCAGAGCCCATGCTCCGCAGCGGGAGAGGCCGCCACAGTGAGAAGCCTGCACAGCGCAGCGGGAGAGCGGCCACCACAGCCAGGAAATACAGACAGAAATCCACCTTTTAAAGAAGGAAAAGCCGGATGCCGGGCGCGCCCTCTGGCCTCCTGTCTTGAGCAGAGCAGTTCACGGGCACAGTGGCCACGGGGATTTCCGGTCGAGTCCGGGGTCTGGCAGGCTGCAGTGGTGAGGTGGGAAGAGCTCTCACTGGGGTCAGAGGCTCACTGTTCTTCTCTAGGTGTGGGCTGGGGCAAAGCACTCCGCTTTGCTGACCCTTCATTTTGTCACCTTTCAAATGAAGGCTTTGAAACTGAAGTGGTCCCCAGTGAGAGAGGAGCTTTTTCATTTTTCAAATTATTTCGTCCCCCCACCCACCCCCTTAGCGATGCTAAGAATCACTGCTGCAATGGGTCATTTCTTCTGCAAGGAGATAAGCGTACATCAAAAAAGACTCAAAAGATTGAGACTAACTCCATCACCCTATTGCTAGAGTCCTCTCAGTTCATGTAGGATTAAAAATTCTGTAATTCGGTATTTTAAGTACTGCTGATTGATTTTATGCCTAATTGTCTCAGTCGACCCCATGAACAGTATGAAAAGGCAAAATGATAGGATACTGAAAGAGGAACTCCCCAGGTCAGTAGGTGCCCAATATGCTACTGGAGATCAGTGGAGAAATAACTCCAGAAAGAATGAAGGGATGGAGCCNTGGGGCATAGACTTGGATAACTGTGATACTGAATGGTTTGCCTTGGAAACGAACAGAGATCATTCTGTCATTTTTGAGATTGCATCCAAGTACTGCATTTTGGACTCTTTTGTTGACCATCATGGCTACTCCCTTTCTTCTGAGGGATTCCTGCCCGCAGTAGTAGATATAATGGTCATCTGAGTTAAATTCACCCATTCCAGTCCATTTTAGTTCGCTGATTCCTAGAATGTCAACGTTCACCCTTGCCATCTCTTGTTTGACCACTTCCAATTTGCCTTGATTCATGGACCTGACATTCCAGGTTCCTATGCAATATTGCTCTTTACAGCATCGGATCTTGCTTCTATCACCAGTCACATGCACAACTGGGTATTGTTTTTGCTTTGGCTCCATCCCTTCATTCTTTCTGGAGTTATTTCTCCACTGATCTCCAGTAGCATATTGGGCACCTACTGACCTGGGGAGTTCCTCTTTCAGTATCCTATCATTTTGCCTTTTCATACTGTTCATGGGGTCGACTGAGACAATTAGGCATAAAATCAATCAGCAGTACTTAAAATACCGAATTACAGAATTTTTAATCCTACATGAACTGAGAGGACTCTAGCAATAGGGTGATGGAGTTAGTCTCAATCTTTTGAGTCTTTTTTGATGTACGCTTATCTCCTTGCAGAAGAAATGACCCATTGCAGTAGTGATTCTTAGCATCGCTAAGGGGGTGGGTGGGGGGACGAAATAATTTGAAAAATGAAAAAGCTCCTCTCCCACTGGGGACCACTTCAGTTTCAAAGCCTTCATTTGAAAGGTGACAAAATGAAGGGTCAGCAAAGCGGAGTGCTTTGCCCCAGCCCACACCTAGAGAAGAACAGAGCCTCTGACCCCAGTGAGAGCTCTTCCCACCTCACCACTGCAGCCTGCCAGACCCCGGACTCGACCGGAAATCCCCGTGGCCACTGTGCCCGTGAACTGCTCTGCTCAAGACAGGAGGCCAGAGGGCGCGCCCGGCATCCGGCTTTTCCTTCTTTAAAAGGTGGATTTCTGTCTGTATTTCCTGGCTGTGGCAGCCGCTCTCCCGCTGCGCTGTGCAGGCTTCTCACTGTGGCGGCCTCTCCCGCTGCGGAGCATGGGCTCTGGAGGCTCGGGCATCAGGAGTTGCAGCCCTGGGCTCAGTGTCGTGGTGCGTGCACTTGGCTGCCCCACAGCTTGTGGGATCTTCCTGGACCAGGGATGGAACCGCTGTCCCCTGCCCTGTGAGGTGGATTCCTAACCACTGGACCACCAGGCAAGCCCTGGACTTTCTTGTACTTTGCATCCTGGGCAGGTTTCAGGGCAGATCCAGAGGTCTGGTAAACAGTCATTTTTATTTCAGCTACCACATTCTCTCTCTCTCTCTTTAAATTTTTCAAGGGAGAAATAGTGATCCTTGACGACTCTCTTCATTTCTTTAGGGAACCTACCTTTTCTTGCCACCCTGCTTTTGTCCCCCCACCAATTCCTGTGCATTTTCTCTAGTCTGTGTGAGAAACGAGAGCTCTCAAGGTCCCCAGGCCTCCAGAATTAGCCTGTCTTATCTGCACTGTGAGAACAATTTAGGAGCTAGCCCAGGAGGCATGAACTGCGTCTTTATTAGGTAAGATCTCCAGCCCACCCCCAAGAGTCAGACAGGCAGGCAGGAGAGCTCTAATGCGCCTCCCGATCTTATCTGCAGGTTAAACAAGCCCATGACAAGCAGACAAGCCACTGCCGCCCAGGTGCAGTTTACAGGGAGCCAAATCCTTCTCAAAATGCTGCAATTCTCCAAAACGTTACCACTGAAGGCGACAGAACGCAAGATTCCCTGGTACCGTTCCAAAGGCAGCTTTATGACTTTCTGACATTTAAATGATTCCAAAGTAAAAATTCTATTTGAATCTTAAGATGGGGCAGAACTTGAGGACAGTGAATGATTCTTAGAGAAGCTAAGATTCATATTTATTTGTATACAGTTACCATCAAGGCAATTTTGTTTCTCAAGTAGGTTAGATACCTCCTATATACTGGACACATTTCTCGCTGGCTGAGACCATCTTTGTTTCTTCCATAGGACAATGGTGAGCAACAGCTGCTTCATGGTGCTGCCTAATTTACTCCAAAAGAGTAAACTGGCTCAATATCCTGCAACCTGCATGCTTTTCTTTGTATCCCTGATGCTGCCATGTGCCCTAAGACCCACCGTCACCACTTTCTTTCACCCGCTGCCTGGAGGCCAAGGTTAGCCCAGAGGAGAGGAAACAAGTCAACCCAAACGCTAACGGCAGGCTTCCCTGGTGGCTCGGTGGTGAAGAGTCTGCCTGCCAAGGCAGGAGACATGGGTTCGATCCCTGGGCCGGGAAGATCCCACATGCTGCGGAGCAACTAAGCCCGAGCGCCCCAGCTACTAACTCTGCGACCTTCAGCCAGGGAGTCGCAGCCACCGAAGGCCGCACACGCTGGAGCCCGTGTCCCGCAGCGAGCGGAGCCGCCACAGGAGAGGCTCACGACGAGGAAATGAACNGATCCCACATGCTGCGGAGCAACTAAGCCCGAGCGCCCCAGCTACTAACTCTGCGACCTTCAGCCAGGGAGTCGCAGCCACCGAAGGCCGCACACGCTGGAGCCCGTGTCCCGCAGCGAGCGGAGCTGCCACAGGAGAGGCTCACGACAAGGAAATGAACCACCCACCGAGAGCGGGCCCCTGCCCCGCGGCAACTAGAGAAAGCCTGTGTGTAGAGGCGAGGGCCCAGCGCTGGCACAAATAAATCAAAAACTGGCAAAAGTAAACTGCACACACAGAGCCTTGAGATGTGTTTGCTGAAAAATAATACACATCCGGGTAGAACACTAGGCTGTGAAGACGGCACAGCGGCACACGAGACGGCTGCAGAGGGGCAGTGCCAGGTCTGAGTCCCGCCTCTGCCACGCACTCTGTGAAGGACAAAGTGGATTTCCGCAGGCACGGGACCGGCAAGTGAGGGGGAGGGAGGGGCAGCAAGCAGGGAGGGGAAAGCGGGCTACTTCTGGAGCACAGCAAACATGCCGGCCGAGCCGCGGCAGGGCATGGCCTTAAGGCTGCGACAGCACCTGGGGTCTGGGGGGGTTTCCAGTGACACTCCTGTGAGCTGCAGGCTTCCATCACTAATCTCTCTGGCCCCTCCAGAGATTCAACCAAGAAACTCCACACACAGGCTTCCCAGGTGGTGAAGTGGTAANTGGGATTATAAGTGGTGCAGATAGACCATTTCTAAGATGATGGAGGTGGCCAGATTGCCAAGGCTCAATCTGTGTATTACGGAAATAATATTAGTGTTAAATGCATTTTAAAGCACCACTCTCGAGCTCTCAGTGCATCCTTTTTCCTCCCCAGCATTCCTTCTTGGGGTTTACATACGCACACTACACAAGACAGACAGTCAGCAACACCCTCCTGTCCAGCTCAGTGAGCTCTATTCAGCCTCCTGTGAGGACCTGTATGGGCAACGAACCCGGGAGGGGATGAGTGCGTGCACATGTGTAACTGAATCGCGTTGCTGTACACCAGAAACCAAGAGAACACTGCACATCAGCTATCCTGCAATGATATCTTTAAAACATGAAAACCAGAAATAAAGCACCAGTCTGCTTTTCAGACAGTTTGTCACTGCTGGGATTTTCTCAAAAAGGCACATTTTGGCAGCAAGAAGTGGCTCAGAGTGATATTGTTAGCGGAGTTGTTTAATCCACTGTTAATGACTTCGAAGAAGCAGTAAAATTTGGAGTTCTGACTGAGAGCCAGATAAAACTTGGGTCAGGCATAACTGGAATATGCATTGTCTGATGCACCGTCCACTTTCTGGAGTGCCTCCTGCCGTCTGCTTTCGAGTTCCTTCTTTGGAGGCACAATTTGGTGACTCCTTAATTACTTACATTATATAACTTAACTGTGATGACCATTCTTGGAAAATTATCTTAAAATGTCTCAAAGGGGCTCTTAGCTCACATCTTCGGATTTGGGAGCCGCGTCTCTGCTCCTTGTCTCCTAGCTGTGCGCCCTCCTCTTTGCATTTTTTTAGATTAAATTTCTTCACTTACCTTGAGGTGATGTTGTAAACACAAACCTATAATTTACTTGACTTTTAAGTCCTTCCTTCTAATAAACTTATCTGTTTTTGTTGGGTCTAAGAAAGTGTTAGTCGCTCAGTCGTGTCTGACTCTTTGCAACCCCATGGACTGCAGCCCGCCAGGCTCCTCTGTCCTTAGGATTCTCCAGGCCAGAACACTGGAGTGGGCTGCCATTCCCTTCTCCAGGGGATCTTCCCAACCCAGAGATCGAACCCTCGTCTCTTGCATTGCAGACAGATTCTTTATCGTCTGAGCCACCTGGGAAGCCCATATTTTTTAAATTAAATTTCTTCATCTCCCTTGAAGTAATGTTGTAACTACAAACCTATAATTTACTCTTCTTTTAAGCCCTTCCTTCTAATAAACTTATCAGTTCGTTTTGGGTCTAATTATAGCTCAGGACATACCGTGTATTATTTATCTCAATGAGAGAGCTTGCCTGGCAACAAGATGCTGCTGTTGGCATATTCTCACTGCCATCTGACCTGAAGATGCACCTCACTGCCCTCTTTAGGAGAGGAGGCCAGTGGTCAGATTGGGCGGGAAGGCTCAGCCCCCGTCCTTTGAATTTTATTTCAGTACTTGGCGATGAACTTGGCTAACTGTGATTTTATTTTTTCTATTTAAATAAGAGAAATCAAGGCCTCAAAATAAAATTAAACCCTCCTTCAGATCTCTTTCCTCTCATCGCCTGGTCCAACCCTCCCGCGTTCCTTGCAGAGCTCTCCTCTTGAATTCAGGTCTGTTTTCTAGTGCACTTCTTGAAAGGCGCTGACACAGATATGTGTCCATTAATGATACAAAGTACTGCCTTATGTCTCCAGTTCTCGACTCCCTGTTCTCATTCTCACGTGGCAGCTTGGTTGGCTTTTTCTGCATACTTAACATGAAAACTTGACACAGGTCTAAGAATATATTAATGTCTAATACCCAAGGAAGGTATGAAACCTAGTAGTAAAACAGATGGCTCCAGAATCCATCGCACGTACGTCCTGGGAAGGAGCGCATCCCCAGAACCCCGGAAGCCCCTCCCGAGCTCTGCCCGCCACCCTCCACTTCTCCCCGGGAGATGCCTCTCTGGAACAGTTGGTGTCTGACCCTCCCCGGGCTCCTTTTTTGTTTGTCTTTATGCTTTGTAGAAACAGTGTTATATGGCGCGTGTTCTTTTACACTTGCTTTTCATATTCATTAGGATAGTCCTAAGATTTCCCCATGTTAGTCTCTGCGTTTTCATTGCTGTGTGGTACTCCTTCGGGTGAAGTTGCACCTTTTTTATCAGTGAACATTTGTGTCACTGCACAAATTTGCTGTTTCATAACTTAGACAAGTCTATTCTGGACACGAGAATTTCGTCCATTTTATTTGATCCCAGTTTATGGCTCACCCTGTCACTCTCTTTAGTCAAACTGTAAAGCTTTTGACTTTTGCATTTAAGTGCTTAATCCATCTACAACAAAGGTTTATACGTTTGCGTGCCAAGTCGCTTCAGTCGTGTCTGCCTCAAACCGACCCCGGAGACGGCAGCTTGCCAGGCTCCTCTGTGCACAGGATTCTCCAGGCAGGGATACTGGAGTGGGCTGCCTTGCCCTCCTCCAGGGGGTCTTCCCGACACGGCGACTGAACCCACGTCTCTTCAAGTCTCCTGCATTTGCAGACAGTGTCTTTATACCACCAGTGCCGCCTGGCTGAGGTAGAAATTCAGTTTCTCTGTTTTCCAAAGACAAAACTGTCTTCTTAGCCCCATCAGTTCCAACATCTGTCAGATTTTCATTTGTGTGTAGAAAAGTTTGAGGAGCTTCCTAGAGGTCCCATAAGTATCCTAGAATCTGTGTCAAGTTTTGTTTTTTGAAAGTCTTTGGGACTTTTGATTAAAATTGCATTGAATCAAGGAAAAACTGACATTCCCAGGATCCTGGGTCTTCTTACCTATAAACTTGGTGGCTTCATTTAATTTCCTTGAGGATATGTCAATATGTTTTATAGCTTTCTCCATAAAAATCTTATATATTTTTCCTGAACTCTATTCATAGGTTCCTTGTATTTTTAATACTATTGTAAAAAGTATTTTAAAATGCATTTTCTAGTTTTGTTGGTATGTTGAAATGCAGTTGATTTTTGTCTGTTGATCTTATATCCTGCTACTATGTTAAACTTTTATTAAATTTAGTAAATGGTACATAGATTTGGGTAGCTTTCTTCTGTATACATAAATACCATAAATGCCAACCATTTTATTTCTTCCAGCCCAGTCCATAAACACTTTATTTTTCAGCTTATGTCTTTCATGCCTGGATGGATATGAGCTCAAGAACAGTAATGATTGGAAATAGATTTAGTGGGCATATTTGTCTTGAGCATCAATTTTTAAGGCATGTACTTTTAATATTTTACCATGAATATACAGTTGCTATGAAGTTTTTGGTATATGCTTTTTATCAAGTTAAAGAGGTTTCTTAATATCCTGAATTTCTAGGAGTTTTTTCATGACTAGCCATCGTTAAAATTTTATTGAGTGCTTTTTTCTTCACCGATTGTGATTGTCATTTTTTTCTACTTTAATGTGTTGCAAGTAAATTACATTAGTAACTTGCTGTTATTAAACTACCCTTACATTCCCAGAATAATCCCAAATTGGTTAAGATGCATGCTTTTCTGGCGTTGTCTCATCTGTCACCATAGGAAACTGTTCCCCGGTTGCTGGCTGCTTCCCACTCTGTATGTTTCATGCCTGTGGCTTATTTATTGCGCCACTGCAGTCTTGTCCCACTTAATCCCCCGCCCCTCTCTACCCTCCCTCCCATTCGGCAACCACCTGTCTGTTCTCTGTGAGTCGGTTCTGTTTCGTACACGTGTTCTTTGGTTTTATTTTCGAGATGCCACATGTTGATGAGATCCTGTGGCATTTGTCTTTCTGCGTCTGACCTGTTTCATTCCGCATCGTGCCCTCGAGGTCATCTGTGCTGCCCCGAACGGCGAGATTGCCGTTTGTATGGCTTGGTAATATTATACATACATACACACACACACACATATATATATATACACACACACACATAT
>SJYW01038329.1:33554-86401 GCA_006410735.1 Raphicerus campestris
TTTTTATTGAGGTATAGCTGATTTACAATATTATATAAATTTCAAATGTACAACATAGTGACTCACAATTTATAAAATATATCCTCCATTTATAGTTATTATAAAACGTTGGCTATATTTCCTGTGCTGTACAATACGTTCTTTTTAAGCTTTTTTCATTTTAAATTCAGTTTTTAAAGGTTACTTTCCATTCAGTTCTTACAGTATTGCAAGACACTGGCTTGTGTTCCCCATGTTGTACTATAACCCTTGAGCCTGTCCCACACCAGATAGTTTGCACCTCCCCCTCCCCCACCCCTGTGTTGCCCCCTGACCTCTGGTATAACTAGTTTGTTCTCTGTGTCTGTGAGTCTGCTTCTGTTTTGTAATACTCGCCATTTTGCAGTAATTTTTAGATTCCACATATGTGTGAGATCTACAGCATCTCTCTGTCTGACTTAATTCACTTAGTAAATGCCCTCTGAATCCTCCCACGTTGCTGCGAATGGCACACTCCACTCGCTTTTGTGGCTGAGGAGTATACCCCGTGCACCGCGCCTTCCTTACCCCTCCTCTGCTGGTGCTCGGTTAGGTTGCTCCCGCTGTCTTGACGGTTGTAAATGACGATTCTGTGGATACAGGGCGCATGTATCTTTTTGAGCTAGTGTTTTTGTGTTTTTTCAGCTGTATGCCTAGGAGTAGGATTGCTGGCTGGAAGGGTAGTTCTAGTGTTTTGGGAAATCTCCACGTGCTGTCTCCACAGTGGCTGCGCTTCGCTCGGCAGCGTGCACGTATCCCCTGGCGCTGCGCTCGGCAGTGTGCACGTGTCCCCTCGGCACTGCGCTCAGGCTCGTGCATGTGTCCCAGCGTGCGCGCATCCCCCTGGTGCTGCGCTCGGGCTCCTGCACGTGTACCCCTGGCGCTGCACTCAGCAGCGTGCGCGTGTCCCCTTCGCGCTGCGCTCGGCCTCATGCGCGTGTCCCCTCGGCGCTGCGCTCGGCCTCATGCACGTATCCCCCTGGCGCTGCGCTTGGCAGCGGGCATGTGTCCCCTCGGCGGCCTCGTGCGCGTGTCCCCTCGGCACTGCGCTCAGCCTCGTGCACGTATCCCCCTGGCGCTGCTTCGTCACGTGCGTCTGCTGTCTGTGTTCCCTCTGGCGATGGCCATCCTGACAGGCGTGAGTCTCTCACCACGGCTTTCCCTTGCGTTTCCTGGTGAGGGATGTCGAGCAGCTTCTCATGACAGTGCATCTCACCTTGAACCAGCTACAGTTCAAGTCCTCGATGGCTGCCTGGCCACCATGCTGTCCAGCACCATTCTAGACATTCACACTAGGGTTTCTCAGCTGGGATGCATTAGAATGATTGTGGGACAGAGGGCTGTGTAGTTCATGGACCGCTGCTATAAGGTTTGGGATTATAAGTGGTGCAGATAGACCATTTCTAAGATGATGGAGGTGGCCAGATTGCCAAGGCTCAATCTGTGTATTAAGGAAATAATATTAGTGTTAAATGCATTTTAAAGCACCACTCTCGAGCTCTCAGTGCATCCTTTTTCCTACCCAGCATTCCTTCTTGGGATTTACATATGCACACTACACAAGACAGACAGTCAACAACACCCTCCTGTCCAGCTCAGTGAGCTCTATTCAGCCTCCTGTGAGGACCTGTATGGGCAACGAACCCGGGAGGGAATGAGTGCGTGCACATGTGTAACTGAATCGTGTTGCTGTACACCAGAAACCAAGAGAACACTGCACATCAGCTATCCTGCAATGATATCTTTAAAACATGAAAACCAGAAATAAAGCACCAGTCTGCTTTTCAGACAGTTTGTCACTGCTGGGATTTTCTCAAAAAGGCACATTTTGGCAGCAAGAAGTGGCTCAGAGTGATATTGTTAGCGGAGTTGTTTAATCCACTGTTAATGACTTCGAAGAAGCAGTAAAATTTGGAGTTCTGACTGAGAGCCAGATAAAACTTGGGTCAGGCATAACTGGAATATGCATTGTCTGATGCACCGTCCACTTTCTGGAGTGCCTCCTGCCGTCTGCTTTCGAGTTCCTTCTTTGGAGGCACAATTTGGTGACTCCTTAATTACTTACATTATATAACTTAACTGTGATGACCATTCTTGGAAAATTATCTTAAAATGTCTCAAAGGGGCTCTTAGCTCACATCTTCGGATTTGGGAGCCGCGTCTCTGCTCCTTGTCTCCTAGCTGTGCGCCCTCCTCTTTGCATTTTTTTAGATTAAATTTCTTCACTTACCTTGAGGTGATGTTGTAAACACAAACCTATAATTTACTCGACTTTTAAGTCCTTCCTTCTAATAAACTTATCTGTTTTTGTTGGCTCTAAGAAAGTGTTAGTCGCTCAGTCGTGTCTGACTTTTTGCAACCCCATGGACTGCAGCCCTCCAGGCTCCTCTGTCCTTAGGATTCTCCAGGCCAGAACACTGGAGTGGGCTGCCATTCCCTTCTCCAGGGGATCTTCCCAACCCAGAGATCGAACCCTCGTCTCTTGCATTGCAGACAGATTCTTTATCGTCTGAGCCACCTGGGAAGCCCATATTTTTTAAATTAAATTTCTTCATCTCCCTTGAAGTAATGTTGTAACTACAAACCTATAATTTACTCTTCTTTTAAGCCCTTCCTTCTAATAAACTTATCAGTTCGTTTTGGGTCTAATTATAGCTCAGGACATACTGTGTATTATTTATCTCAATGAGAGAGCTTGCCTGGCAACAAGATGCTGCTGTTGGCATATTCTCACTGCCATCTGACCTGAAGATGCTGTCTGCACCTCACTGCCCTCTTTAGGAGAGGAGGCCAGTGGTCAGATTGGGCGGGAAGGCTCAGCCCCCGTCCTTTGAATTTTAATTCAGTACTTGGCGATGAACTTGGCTAACTGTGATTTTATTTTTTCTATTTAAATAAGAGAAATCAAGGCCTCAAAATAAAATTAAACCCTCCTTCAGATCTCTTTCCTCTCATCGCCTGGTCCAACCCTCCCGCGTTCCTTGCAGAGCTCTCCTCTTGAATTCAGGTCTGTTTTCTAGTGCACTTCTTGAAAGGCGCTGACACAGATATGTGTCCATTAATGATACAAAGTACTGCCTTATGTCTCCAGTTCTCGACTCCCTGTTCTCATTCTCACGTGGCAGCTTGGTTGGCTTTTTCTGCATACTTAACATGAAAACTTGACACAGGTCTAAGAATATATTAATGTCTAATACCCAAGGAAGGTATGAAACCTAGTAGTAAAACAGATGGCTCCAGAATCCATCGCACGTACGTCCTGGGAAGGAGCGCATCCCCAGAACCCCGGAAGCCCCTCCCGAGCTCTGCCCGCCACCCTCCACTTCTCCCCGGGAGATGCCTCTCTGGAACAGTTGGTGTCTGACCCTCCCCGGGCTCCTTTTTTGTTTGTCTTTATGCTTTGTAGAAACAGTGTTATATGGCGCATGTTCTTTTACACTTGCTTTTCATATTCATTAGGATAGTCCTAAGATTTCCCCATGTTAGTCTCTGCGTTTTCATTGCTGTGTGGTACTCCTTCGGGTGAAGTTGCACCTTTTTTATCAGTGAACATTTGTGTCACTGCACAAATTTGCTGTTTCATAACTTAGACAAGTCTATTCTGGACACGAGAATTTCGTCCATTTTATTTGATCCCAGTTTATGGCTCACCCTGTCACTCTCTTTAGTCAAACTGTAAAGCTTTTGACTTTTGCATTTAAGTGCTTAATCCATCTACAACAAAGGTTTATACGTTTGCGTGCCAAGTCGCTTCAGTCGTGTCTGCCTCAAACCGACCCCGGAGATGGCAGCTTGCCAGGCTCCTCTGTGCACAGGATTCTCCAGGCAGGGATACTGGAGTGGGCTGCCTTGCCCTCCTCCAGGGGGTCTTCCCGACACGGCGACTGAACCCACGTCTCTTCAAGTCTCCTGCATTTGCAGGCAGTGTCTTTACCACCAGTGCCGCCTGGCTGAGGTAGAAATTCAGTTTCTCTGTTTTCCAAAGACAAAACTGTCTTCTTAGCCCCATCAGTTCCAACATCTGTCAGATTTTCATTTGTGTGTAGAAAAGTTTGAGGAGCTTCCTAGAGGTCCCATAAGTATCCTAGAATCTGTGTCAAGTTTTGTTTTTTGAAAGTCTTTGGGACTTTTGATTAAAATTGCATTGAATCAAGGAAAAACTGACATTCCCAGGATCCTGGGTCTTCTTACCTATAAACTTGGTGGCTTCATTTAATTTCCTTGAGGATATGTCAATATGTTTTATAGCTTTCTCCATAAAAATCTTATATATTTTTCCTGAACTCTATTCATAGGTTCCTTGTATTTTTAATACTATTGTAAAAAGTATTTTAAAATGCATTTTCTAGTTTTGTTGGTATGTTGAAATGCAGTTGATTTTTGTCTGTTGATCTTATATCCTGCTACTATGTTAAACTTTTATTAAATTTAGTAAATGGTACATAGATTTGGGTAGCTTTCTTCTGTATACATAAATACCATAAATGCCAACCATTTTATTTCTTCCAGCCCAGTCCATAAACACTTTATTTTTCAGCTTATGTCTTTCATGCCTGGATGGATATGAGCTCAAGAACAGTAATGATTGGAAATAGATTTAGTGGGCATATTTGTCTTGAGCATCAGTTTTTAAGGCATGTACTTTTAATATTTTACCATGAATATACAGTTGCTATGAAGTTTTTGGTATATGCTTTTTATCAAGTTAAAGAGGTTTCTTAATATCCTGAATTTGTAGGAGTTTTTTCATGACTAGCCATCATTAAAATTTTATTGAGTGCTTTTTTCTTCACCGATTGTGATTGTCATTTTTTTCTACTTTAATGTGTTGCAAGTAAATTACATTAGTAACTTGCTGTTATTAAACTACCCTTACATTCCCAGAATAATCCCAAATTGGTTAAGATGCATGCTTTTCTGGCGTTGTCTCATCTGTCACCATAGGAAACTGTTCCCCGGTTGCTGGCTGCTTCCCACTCTGTATGTTTCATGCCTGTGGCTTATTTATTGCGCCACTGCAGTCTTGTCCCACTTAATCCCCCGCCCCTCTCTACCCTCCCTCCCATTCGGCAACCACCTGTCTGTTCTCTGTGAGTCGGTTCTGTTTCGTACACGTGTTCTTTGGTTTTATTTTCGAGATGCCACATGTTGATGAGATCCTGTGGCATTTGTCTTTCTGCGTCTGACCTGTTTCATTCCGCATCGTGCCCTCGAGGTCATCTGTGCTGCCCCGAACGGCGAGATTGCCGTTTGTATGGCTTGGTAATATTATACATACATACACACACACACACATATATATATATACACACACACACATATATATATACACATTCNCCTGTTTCATTCCGCATCGTGCCCACGAGGTCATCTGTGCTGCCCCGAACGGCGAGATTGCCGTTTGTATGGCTCGGTAATATTATACATACACGCACACACACACACACACACACACACATATATATACACACACACACACATATATATATACACATTCCACATCTTCTACATTTAATACATACATTTATTTTTATATGATATATAATAGTATTCTATATGTGCTGTGCACTAAGTCCCGTCAGTTGTGTCCGACTCTTTTTGATCCCATGGACTTTACCCTGCCAGGCTCCTCTGTCCATGGAATTCTCCAGGCAAGAATACTGGAGTGGGTTACCATGCCTTCTTCCAAGAGATCTTCCTGACTTAGGGATCGAACCCACGTCTCTTAGGTCTCATGCATTGCAGGCAGGTTCTTTACCACTAGCGCCACCTGGGAAGCCCCATATATTATCATTTATATCTATGCACATCTTCTGGATGTGTATCCAAAGAAATGAAAACAGTAATTTAAAAAGAATATGCATCCCAGTGTTCACTGCAACATAACTTACAATGGCCAGCATATGTGTATATATATATGTCATAGATTAAGTGAAGTGAAATGTTAGTCACTCAGTCGTGTCTGACTCTTTGTGACCCCATGAACTGTAGCCCACCAGGCTTCTCTGTCCATGGAATTCTCCAGGCAGGAATACTGGCGTGGAGAGCCATTCCTTTCTCCAGGGGATTTTCCCAAGCCAGGGACCAAACCTGAGTCTCCCGCATTGCAGGCAGATTCTTTACAGCCTGAGCCGCCAGGGAAACCCATGTCATAGATATAGTGCAATGCTTATATATATGGAGAAGGCAACAACACCCCACTCCAGTACTCCTGCCTGGAAAATCCCATGGACGGAGGAGCCTGGTGGGCTACAGTCTATGGGGTCGCTAGGAGTCAGACACAAGTGAGCGACTTCACTTTCACTTCTCACTTTCATGCACTGGAGAAGGAAATGGCAACCCACTCCAGTGTTCTTGCCTGGAGAAGCCCAGGGACAGAGAGCCTGGTGGGCTGCCATCTCTGGGGTCGCACAGAGTTGGACACGACTGAAGCGACTTACCATGCATGCAGGCATTGGAGAAGGCGATGGCACCCACTCCAGTGCTCTTGCCTGGAGAAGCCCAGGGACGGGGGAGCCTGGCGGGCTGCCGCCCCCGGGTCACACAGAGTCGGACGCGACTGGAGTGGCTCAGCAGCAGCAGCCCTGTGTGCTCATTTCTGCTTCTGCTCCCCTAGCCTGAGAGACGCATCCCCCAAAATGTTGCTGAGACAGACGTCACAGAGTGTGCCGCGCTTGTTTCTTTCTCGGATTTTTATGGGCTTGGGGCCTACATTTCAGTCTTCAATCCCTTGTGAGTGTCATGGTGTATGTGGTGTGAGAAAGTCTGGTCTGATTCTTGCGTGTCAGTGTCCAGTTCTCCCAACGCCATTTATTGAAGCGGCTGTCTATTCCCTGGTGTATTGATGTATTCTCCCTCCATTGTCATAGATAATGACACTGCTTTTTTGGTCTCCTGCCCAACAATGAAATTGTTGTAGANAAACTCTTTCTGCTGCCCTCACTAGGTCTTGCAAGGACTGTTCACCCAACCTTTCTATCTTCTGTAACTTTCTCCTGATATCAGGGGCTGCCTGAGTTGCAAACGCTAGCGTGACTGCCGCCCATGTCTCATTGGCTTGAGGGTCCATAGGGGTGTACTGCTTTAAAGCTTCCATTAGTCTTTGAAGGAAAGCTGCTGGGCTCTTACTTGGCTCTTGTCTAACTAGTTTTATTTTAGCCGAATTTGTTGGCCTCCTGGCAGCCGCTCTAAGGCCGGCCATGAGAGTCTGGCGGTATACTCGGAGACGCTCCCTACCTTTAGCGCGCTCAAAATCCCAGTGGGGCCACACCAAGGGAAACCCCTCATCAATCAGGTTAGGCTGCATAGTGGGTCTCCCATCTGCCCTGGGTACATTCTTCCGAGCTTCTGATAGTATCCGTTCGCGTTCCTCTGTGGTAAAAAGCACCCGCGACAATTGTTAATCATCCCAAATGGGGTTATGAGTGAAAAGGATAGAATCTAAAAGATCAATGAGACCCTGAGGTTTTTCAGAAAACGAAGGGGTCTGAGTTTTCCAGTTGTTAAGGTCACTCATGGAGAAGGGCCAGTATTGATATGTCCGTTCTCCGTCCGCTCGGGCAGGCCCTGCCCGAACCAGAAATGCCTGGACAGTGGAGGAGGAGCGGACCTCCGGGTTGTCTTCCTCTGCCGTGTTGTCGACTCCTCTGGTTCTTCCCTGAGTCCCTTGGGCGGGGCCCCCTTCTCGGGTAGGGGCCGAAGGCTTGAAGTCCCTCCTTGTTCACCCCAGACGAGACTTGAGGAACCTGTGGAAGCAAAGGCGGATGCGGATCCGCATGGGGGGCGGGGAAAGTTCGGTCTCCAGGTCTAACAGATTGGGGTACAGTGAGGATTCCTGGAGCACCAGCTTTGCCTGATTTCTGCTCTTTTCATCCTTTTTTTCCTTGGTAGTTTCCACGGTTAGCACCTGTGGGCATGAAGAGGCTTGTGACAGGGAAGAGGGACAAGAGGGGTTAGAAGGTGTGAGGACAAAAGGTTAAAGCCAGTCTGGCGGATTTTCCACCAGATCCTGCCAGACCAAGATGTATGGAGTTTGGTCTGGGTGTCCCAACAGGTTGGGACTGAGCACTTTTTCTCTGACTGCTCGAACAATAGGCAAGCTGAAGGTGCCCTCTGGCGGCCAGTTGACGTTAAAAGCAGGCCATTCAACCGAGCAGAGAGTCACCAACTTGCTTTTCTTCACCAGCAGGGACAAATTCTGCACTCTAGACTTAAAATCAGAGAAATGGTCAGTCACAAGCGTCAGAGGAGTAGAAGCCCTTTGTCCCATGTTGGCAAACGTGAGGCATTTGCCCTGGGAGCCCCGAGGAACAAACAAGGAACACAGAGACGGTGCTGGCACGCACACAGACACAACGAGCAGACGCAGACAGCAAGCACGAGGTGGCCACCAACAGCCCAGCACCAGATCTTCCTGGGTCCTCTTTTCAGTCTTACCTGCAGGATTTTCACAGAGCCAGTCGCCTCCTCAGTACGATACCAAGCCCGTCTCACACTGGACTTATTCCTGTACTCACACCCAGCTGCCTACCCAGTACGATACTGGGCCCCGGTCTTACGCTGGGCTTCCTCAGAGTTAACACCGGTGTTCAGATTTCTTACCTCCTAGCGAGGTCTCCCTTCTACCAGGAGAGTTGCTCTGCCCAGTCAAAGGGAGATCCCGGATGAGCCCCCAAATGTTACGCTCTGAGTCCAAGTCTCCGAATAGACTGAGAGAACAAGTCCACACGGCAATGCAAAAGCAAGAAGGGAGTTTAGTGCTAACTCGAGTTAGGGCACTCTGTCACATCCAACACAGTAGAGTGAGGCAGAGAGCCCCGGGCCCGGAATTACAGGAGTATTTATAGATTTAGAACAAAGACAGTGAGTTGGCAAGGACAGATTGGTTGCAAGGGGTTCTTGGCGTCTATTAATTGGCTAAATTTTGCGCATGCGGGCTCGCTTAAAGGACTTTTCGTGTTATCTGGGCTAGTTCTAACCAGGCTACAGGGACTATGCTGACTGGCTGAGTCTCAAGGTCGGGGGGATGATGATCTCAGCTCCTTCTGGGCGGTGACCCAGCTTTTTCTGTGACTGTAGTTCTGGCTGCTTTAGTCCTTGAAGCTTGTCATGGCTTCTGTCAGGTCTCAAGACAGTACATGGTAACAAACTAAATATCCATCCTTTTAACACAAAGAGATTTCTGATTGGCACACCGTTATCTGTGTGTTTATGCTTACACTTTCAGAGTCTTAGAAAAAAGTCACCCCAAACAGGTCAAAGTGCCCATTGTTTTGTTCAGTGGGTTTAGTCCACGTTGTTTTCTGGTACCCTTCCCTCCATTCTCTGTCAATTCTTTTCCTCTAGATTTATGTTGAACTTCAATCTGGCCTATTTTCATGTGATTGCAAACATAGGTTTAATAGAATATGAATCACTTCATGGGAAATAGATGGGGAAACAGTGGAAACAGTGTCAGACTTTATTTCTTTGGGCTCCAAAATCACTGCAGATGGTGATTGCAGCCATGAAATTAAAAGACGCTTACTCCTTGGAAGAAAAGTTATGACCAACCTAGATAGTATATTCAAAAACAGAGACATTACTTTGCCGGGTAAGGTCTCTCTAGTCAAGGCTATGGTTTTTCCAGTAGTCATGTATGGATGTGAGAGTTGGACTGTGAAGAAGGCTGAGCGCCGAAGTATTGATGCTTTTGAACTGTGGTGTTGGAGAAGACTCTTGAGAGTCCCTTGGACTGCAAGGAGATCCAACCAGTCCATTCTGAAGGAGGTCAGCCCTGGGATATCTTTGGAAGGAATGATGTTAAAGCTGAAACTCCAGTACTTTGGCCACCTCATGTGAAGAGTTGACTCATTGGAAAAGACTCTGATGCTGAGAAGGATTGGGGGCAGGAGGAGAAGGGGATGACCGAGGATGAGATGGCTGGATGGCATCACTGACTTGATGAACGTGGCTCTGAGTGAACTCCGGGAGGTGGTGTTGGACAAGGAGGCCTGGTGTGCTGCAATTCATGGGGTCGCGAAGAGTCGGACACAACTGAGCAACTGAACTGAACTGAACTGAGACTTTCCCACACTGAATCCATCCAGCTGTTTTCACACCAGAAATGCTGTCAGCTCAGAAGTAGGTTTTGCATAAAGATACAGGTTTAACCAACTTTGTGAGGGCTATCGTTCTTGTCCCTACGTGAACTGGAGCGGGGATGTCATCTTTTTTCATACTTTTCTCTTAATTTATATTTATCTCTTCCAAGAATTTGGCCCATTCAAAGCTAATGTTTCAGGGTAAGGCTACACACCCTATCTTGCTTGATAGTGAGAGTCAGCAAATATAGATTTCAAAACCAGCTCCACTGTTTATTACTGATGTGACCTTGGTACTAGCCACTGAACTATGCTCAGCCTCCATTTCTTGTATAAAACAGAGATTATCCTCAGCTGTGCCTAAGTCACAGGATTCCTGTGAGTTTAAAAGAAGATGAAGTACGTGAAAACCCTTTATAAACAGTAACGGGTTGCTCTTGCTGTTATTACCCAGAGTATTTAGGACTCCGCATGTACATACATTTGATGCGATCCGTGCCCAGGAGGCTGTGTTTAACAAGAGAAGGTAGAATTGAAGACTCTCTCGCACACCACCTCCTGAGCAACTGACACGTTGGTATTTTTTCATCCGAAAAAAGCCTAGTCCTAAATTCCTTTGTCCATAAACTGTGACGCTGTGTGATAGGAGTGCTGAGACCCTCTTATCTCTTGGGAAGGATCGCTCAGAGGGCGGTGTCCGACAGCACGCAGGCCGTTGAGGGTACCCTGGGCGCTCCGTTCCTGGGGCTGCAGTGGGGGTCTCCCTGCGGGCCTCCGTGGGATGGCCACGCTTCCAAGGGGGCCCCTGGGCCCGACGCTGTGGCCATGACCCGGAGCATTAGAAGCTGAGAAGCCCGAAGGTCCACACCAGGGACTCCCCTGGCAGTCCAGGGGCCGAGACTCCGCGCTCCCAGTGCTGGGGGCTCGGTTTCCATCCCTGACTTGAGGAACGGGCTCCTCTTGCTGCAGTTAAGACCCAGTGCAGCCGAAATAAATAAATGTTTTCTTGATGAAAACAAAGGTCAGCGCCAGCCTCCCGGCTCCCCTGACAGCGGTCCCGCGCTGTGAGCACGGTTTCACCCTGGCGTCGCTGAAGTTTCCAGTTCTAACCATTTTTTCATGGAACGCTCCTATTTGTAAACACTCTCGTCTCAAGCATATGTAACATTTAAGCTCTCTTCTACTTAATTTCATGTTTTAAAGTTTGTTTTTGCTGTTTTGTGGGTTTTTCAAACGCTTCACTGTTTTAGCATATCCCTTATGTGAAATCTATTTCTTTAAAATCTTGCCCGTGCAATGGTCTCAGGCCTATAAGTATTGATAATGGGTGCTTTCCCTCACACAGAGTGAACTATCCTGAGGACACTGACAATCACAAAATAAAACAAGGTCAGCAGGTTCCTGTCCCAGAGGCTTTATTTACAGAGTAATGTCCAGAAATATTCATCTCTTTTTCATAAATCTTCTTATCATTTGGCATCGTTTTACTAATCTCAGTTCTCCTTTCTCCTGCGCTCCTGTGGCTTTTCAAAGCGTTATGGACTTGTTTGATCCTTCCATAGTTGCTGTTATTTTTCCCTAAGTGCTGAAATGGGAGATGCAGGCATTTCATAATATGGGGAAATTTTGGAAAGATAGCTTGGTGGTGATAAACTTTTTTGTTCCACACTCTCAGTTCATTTGTACCTAAGCCTCTGTTTCTGTGGCATGTTCTTAATAGAACCATCCAGGCCGTTTGTTGCTCTAAATTTCTGCCCAGCTGCTAAGCTTTCTCCTTGATTCCGACTCTGAGCATCAGATTACTGACTCCTCTCTGCCTCAGTCTTCTTGTCTGTAAAATAGGCTTAATGATAGTGCCTGCCTCAGGAGATGTTATGAGATTCTTGTCCTCTGATAAAGTTGTTTGATTCATAATGTGATTTTGATGCTGCGTTGTGAAAAAAATTCCCCCCAAGACATATGGCTCTTAGGAGATAATCAGAAGTTGGAAGACAGCATTTGATATTGAGGAATTGTTGCCAGAAATTTTTAGGCATAAGAAAATGAAATGGCGATCATGAATTTTCAGTACATGCTTTCCTTTTAAAGATCCATACTGAGTTCTTTGCAAATGCACCCTGCACCTCATCCGCGGTCACCTGCTTCAGACTGTAGGCTGCCCATGGAGAGCGTGGACAGCAGGGCCCTGCGTCCATCAGCAGCCCTGAGGTCCTCACCCTCCGCTCCTCCAGCAGGCAGAGCCGCCCCGGCCAGGCCAGAAGGTGCTCTGAGTACGCCCGCAACGTCGCCCTCCCCCTCCCCCATCACCTCCCAGATGAGAATCTGGGGTTGGTTACTCCCAGTCCTTGATTTATGCAGATCTTTATTAGACCAACAAGCAGATGTGAGAACAGCAGCTAACTAACCCTCCGTCTTAGCACGGCGAAGGAGCCAAGGGTGCACACGGCTGTGGCGTCATTGGTAAGAGCTCTGGCCCTTCCAGGGGGACTCAGCAGGGGAAGGAAGCTCTCTCCGTGGCCTCTCCGTGGCGCTCAAACACCCCCTTCCCCAGCATCACTGGGCCTGGTTTCAGATCTCTTAGAGACTGTTCCATTTAAACAACAAATACAATCCTTATCCACCAGTCGTCTCAGATATCTTAACTTTGCCCTGGTTATGGTTACATAGTAAATTGTGTTGCTATTAAACATTTTAAAATTTTAGTTGCTCGTGACTGCTGAGTGGTGGGGACCTAAAACAGGATTAATTATTTTAACACAGAGATGTTTGTGTGATTATTTACTCTAAGGTGGTGAGCTGTTAGACTGATGAAAGCTACATGAATGGAATTTAAGAGGATTCCGTTGCTTACGACAGTAACACAAACCTTTCTACTCCTGCACTTGACAACTGGCAGAGAATAATTTATTTCACTGAAAGTTAGAGAAAACTACAAAAGTGATAACCTACCTATTTTCAAAGCAGGCTATCTTAGAAGAAATGCCAAAAAGGAAAGTTGATTTTTCTGAAACAGACATTACAGATGGCTATGTAGACATCACATTTCTTCTGATGCCTTTGACTTTTTATTCAAGTGAGAAACTTAAAAAGTAGATAGACACAGTACAGCATGCAGCTAACTTCAAGCTATTTTCTTTGTGAAAATTTGGCTTCCCTTTGAGAATATTACATGCTGAATTCCAAAAGTCATTGTAATCAGGACTTCCAAATATGGGTGTAGATAGTCTACAGTCTGCAGTCGTTTATCTTCTCAGACACCGTATACAAGAAAAACAAAGCTGTGGTTGTCTGTAGTTTAATCAGTCTGCCTGGTATTTTACATACCAGGAGAGTAAATAAAGTCCACAAAATGTACCGTGTGTGGGGCCTCAGTTCTGGCTTAGGAGTCGCTGCTGCCTCCTGGGGACCCGGCTCCCCTGGCGCCCGTAGCTTTCCCGTGGCGCCCGTAGGCTTACTCAGATCAGATTGGAAGCGTGCTGTGGAGCGTGTGGAGGCTCTAGAAAAACTGAGACTTCACAGAGAAGGATGAGTAAAATCGGGGAACGTGGGTCATTAAAGAAAATAATATTTCAGTTGTGTGAATTAAGGAAGTCTCACAGAAACGATTCTGTGCCATCGTAAATTAGGCTTAAAAAACACACGGAGAATAACAGTGCTGAGATACTCACCCTGATCTGCATATTCACAAATGTGACGTTTACGTGCTATTAATGGATTGTTTGCCTACTTGTCATTCTGTAGAAAGGCAGGCTTTATAGTTGTCTTACAAGGTATTTTGTTATTTAATAAACCTGAAAGATCCAGTTGGGTGTAGCATTTTGTCCAAGAATGATTTTCTAGGAAATACAGAAGGATAAAGGAGAGTTTAAATTGCCTAACCATGGGTTTAGACTTCGGATTGCCATGCAGTGAAACAAGTGAAAAGGATTCGTCTTTGAGACAGAGAGTTGGCAGGAAAGGACTGGGGCCTTCACCGTGTTTCACCGTGTAGGTGAGAGGCGAAGGCATGGTGTGCTAACCTGCCCTGCGTGTTTCTCCTTGGTGTAAGCAAGTGTTTATCTAACACAACCATCTCTTTCCTGTCTTTCCTGAAGAGCCAAAGTGCCTAGGTTAAAAAGAACATTAGCTGTTTATTATTTTTTGATAGATCATTGTCCAAAAATGCTAACCTTCCAAAACTTTGTTGCTTTCCTAGTTAAATCCATTGCCTTAGTAGGGCTGGTTCTTCTAAAGTGGCAAAAACTAGACTTTATCGTATTTGTGATACATGGGAAGAGCTGAATTTAAAATGCACCAGTGGAGTTTCACCTTCACAGCCTAAGCAAAGGGCGGTCGGGGAAGCTGCTGCCGGTGGGAGTGATGGGAACACGTCCTTACGTTTGGCGTCGGCTGCTGCTTCTCTGGCTTCCGCCTCCTTCTCTGACCAGGAGGAGCTGCTCTCTGTGTTCCTAAAGCTGGGGGGCAGCCCCGGGGGGCAATCCAGTCTGCTCTCTTCTCGACCATTATGAGCTCATCCCCTCATCCTCTGTAAGGAGTCTGATTGGTGTGTCCTTGGACAGCGTGTCCAGTCAAAGTCTCATCATTTCAGTGCAATTAAGAAGGTTAGCCTGATTAGCAGGCTTTTTGAATGAACTCTGGAAATTTCACAGGAGTGAAGACCCAGTCCTACATATAGAAAACATTGGTAACAACTGGGCACCCTGGAGACTCTGCTTTATCAAGGAAAGGAGTGAAAGTGGGTTTTTCACATTCAGAAAAATGGAGAAAATGATTATAACGAACCCTAATGTATCCCTCACCTAATCTAGATTCAAAACGTACCTTTATATTGGGGTTAGGGTATTTTTACAGGTTAGCAAGTACGTTTTTAGACAGGCTGACGCGTCTCAGTACTGCTTTGTACAATTCATTTTCACGGTAACCCTTTTAAAAAGAAATGGAAACCGTCAGCTTCAGCACAGGTTTTCGCTCGTAAGTAGGATTAATGCTCATTTCTGAGGGGCAGAAACGAATGTGGAAGGTAGGCCACTGAATACAGTCTTGTTTTATAAGGAGAAATGAAGATAAGCTATTTAAGAGACACCCGTTTCAAATTGTTAACGCTCCCGTGTTGTTATTAACATGGAAATTGTATAATTCTGAAAAATTTAATAAAAATCCTCTAATTGTCCAGAAATTCCCTTGTGTGTGGACAAAACATTAGGTGATTTAACGTTTTGCCTGTTTGAGTATTTGAGATTGTGTTACCTTGGGAAAATATCGTGGTTAGGAAAGCCTGAAGACTTCACGGAACCCCACCAGCGGCCAGCCCCCTCACAGCTCAGGAGTCGTCTGTACTTCACCTTGCCTCCCGCTTTCAGTAGTTACTGATTTTTTGGCCGTGTTGAGTGTCCGTTACAGCGCTCAGCTCCTCGCGGATCTGCAGGGTCTGTCCTCGAGGTGCGCGCGCTCTCTGGTCACGGCTTGCAGGCTCCGTCCCTCCAAGGCATGCAGGATCATAGTTACATGACCGGGGACCGTGAGGCAGATTCTTGCCCACTGAGCCACCCAGGAAGTCCCAGCTTCTTCCTGACTCACCTTCCAGTCTATGTCTGACCCGGGCAAGGGGCGGTCAGTAACGGCACATGCAATATTCTTACTTTAAAAAGAAGATGCTTCTAAAATGTTAGACTGATCATTCCTACCCAAAAACAATAACGTCTCTCTCTTTTCCTCCTGTGTCTGTTTGTCCTGTAAGATCCTGGAGCCCTGTGCTTGTTCTGGGTGTTGAATTTCTGGTTTGTGTCGTGTTAGTGAGGACTTTGAACACTGAGCAGTATAGGCGCTCCTTTGAACCACAGGATCATGGCAAGCTGTGGAGAGCTTTTAGAGAGATGGTCTTTCAATGACAGGTGTGTTCCTGGAGGAAAATAACAAATCACCATATTTTAGGTGTATTTGACGAACCTTCTGCTGGAGAGCATTCCATGAAGAGGCCAAGTGAAGCATTTTTAAACTTGAATGATGAATGTCCCCATTTGTCTTTTCTTAAAAGTGCAAGAGTTTTTACCCCTAATTCAACACTGCCTTTCCTATGAGGTAAAGTGAAGTGAAAGTCACTCAGTCGTGTCTGACTCTTTGTGACTCCATGGACTATACAGTCCATGTGATTCTCCAGGCAAGAATCCTGGAGGGGGTAGCCTTTCCCTTCTCCAGGGGATCTTCCCAACCCAGGGATCGAACCCAAGTCTCCTACATTGCAGGCAGATTCTTTACCAACTGAGCTGTCAGGGAAGCTCCCCCATTGCCCCAAAAAAGTCATATTGTTTGTGAAACTGAGGTGCCTGGGCCCACCGACAGCAGCCTGCCGCTGTGTGCCTGTGGGCAGGAGAGCAGGCGGGCCCTTGTGGGGTGACATCACATCTGTGGGGAGCCCCTCCATCACCTCAGACCCCAGCCCCTGACTTCTGTGCAGACCGGCTCCTGCGGTAGAAACACATTCATCCACACTCTAATTCAGATCCACAAGAGAAATTCGTGTAACAGAGAGGTCTTTTTTTACCTGGACAGTCCCTTTTGTTGGCCGCACTGGGCCTTGGTTGCTGCACACGGGCTTCCTCTTGTTGTGGCGTGTGGGGCTCCTCTTCGTTGCGATGGGGGGTTTCTCACAGCAGAGATTTCTCTCCTGCAGAGCCCGAGCTCTTGGCCTCCGGGCTTGTGGGACCCTCCCAGACCAGGGATTGAGCCCGTGTCCCTGCATTGACACGTGGGTTCTTATCCACTGTGCCACCAGGGAGGTCCAAGGAGATGTCTTTATATTGAGCGTCAGACGCCAGCTTCAGGCTTTTAGGAAAAAACTCTAGAAAACAGCACCCGGCTACAGTATATGAACAAATAACCCTGCTTCTCTGGGCAAAGACGCACAAGAGTGCCGGTCACCCTGGTCCTCCGTAGAAGGATACATCTACTCCAGGAATGTGTTATCTAAGAGAAGGTCCCATAAGGCTGGTGTATTAGCCCTAGCCCTGACCTCAGCTTTGTCCAGAATACTTCTGTGTCTGCAGAGAACGCATCTTTTCAGTGGAGTCACATTCCAAATACCATGGCTAGCTTAGACTTGGGGTTAATCACATCTGAGCTACTAGGGAAGGATAAAAATGGTAGAGGCCTGGTAGATGCTAAAAGGATCAAGAAGAGATGGAAAGAATGCCCGGAAGAACTGTATATAAAAAGGTCTCAATAAAGCGGGTTACTGTGACGGTGTGGCTAGTAACCCAGAGCCAGAGATTCTGGAGTGCGAAGTCAAGTGGGCATTACGAAGCACTGCTATTAATAAAGCTGGAGGATGTTATCAAATTCCAGCAGAACTATTCAAATCCTTAAAGGATGATGCATTCAAATCCTTAAAAAATGCAAAGGTTTTGCATTCATTATGTCAGCAAATCTGGAAGACCCAACAGTGGCCACAGGACTGGAAAAGATCAATCCTCGTCCCAGTTCCCAAGAAGGGTTGCGCTACAGAATGTGCTAGCCATCGGACAGTTGTCCTCCTCTTCCATGCTAGGGAGGTCAGGACCGTTGTCCTCTTCTCCCATGCTAGGAAGGTCAGGACCGTTGTCCCCCTCTCCCATGCTAGGGAGGTCAGGACCGTTGTCCTCCTCTCCCATGCTAGGGAGGTCAGGACCGTTGTCCCCCTCTCCCATGCTAGGAAGGTCAGGACCGTTGTCCTCCTCTCCCATGCTAGGGAGGTCAGGACCGTTGTCCCCCTCTCCCATGCTAGGGAGGTCAGGACCGTTGTCTTCCTCTCCCATGCTAGGAAGGCCATGCTTAGAATCTTACCTGCTAGTTTGCAGTATTATGCAAACCAAGAACTTCCATATGTCCAAGCTGGGTTTAGAAAAGGAAGAGGATCTAGAG
Source organism: Raphicerus campestris (assembly GCA_006410735.1). Taxonomy (NCBI): domain Eukaryota; kingdom Metazoa; phylum Chordata; class Mammalia; order Artiodactyla; family Bovidae; genus Raphicerus; species Raphicerus campestris. The sequence continues at coordinate 51,551 of SJYW01038329.1, forward strand.
ATCAAATTGCAAACATTTGCTGGATTATAGAGAAAGCAAGGGAATTTCAGAAAAGCATCTATCTCTGTTTCATCGACTACACTAACACCTTTGACTGTGTGGATCATGGCAAGCTGTGGAGAGCTTTTAGAGAGATGGGAATACCAGACCGTCTGAACCTGTCTCCTGAGAAACCTGTATGCACGTCAAGAAGCAACCTGTTAGAACCCAGTATGGAACTGATTGGTTCAAGATCAAGAGGAGAGTAAACAGCGCTGTCTGCGGACACCCTGTTTGTTTAACCTATATGCTGAGCACGTCATGAGAAATTCCGGGCTGGATGAACTACACGCTGGAATCAAGATAGGCGGGAGAAACATCAGCAACCTCAGATACGTGGATGATACCACTCTAATGGCAGAAAAAGAAAAGAAACTAAAGAGCCTCTGAATGGGGGTGAAGGAGGGGAGTGAAAGAGCCGGCTTAAGATGAAATATTAAAAAAAAGCTAAGATCCTGGCATCGGCGCCATCGCCTCATGGCAAATAAAGGGGAAGAGGTGGGAGCAGTGACTGAGCTCAGAATCGCTGCAGACGGTGACAGCAGCCGTGAGGCCAGGAGATGGTTGCTTCTCAGCCGGAAGCCACGGCAAACTTAGTGTGTTGAGAAGCAGACACGTTACCCCCCCAACAGCGGTCCATGTAGTCGAGGCTGTGGCCTTCCCAGTGGCCACGCACGGTGTGAGAGCTGACCATAAAGAAGGCAGAGTGCAAAGAACTGATGCCTTCAAACTGCAGTGCTGGAGAAGACTCCTGAGAGTCCCGTGGACTGCAAGGAGACCAAACCAGTCCTAGAGGAAATCAGTCCTGAATATTCCCTGAAAGGCCTGATGTTGAAGCTGAAGCTCCAGCATTTTGGTCATCTGATGCGAACAGTTGACTCACTGGAAAAGTCCCTGATGCTGGGAAAGATTTGAGGGCAGGAGAAGAGGGCATCAGAGGATGAGATGGCTGGACAGCATCACCGATGCAATAAACAGGAACTTGGGCAAACTCCAGGAGATGCTGAGGGACAGGGAGGCCTGGCACGCTGCAGTCCACGGGGTCGCAAAGAGTCTGATGCGACTGGGCGGCTGAACAACAGCAAAAGTCACATCTGAGTTCAAAATAGCCTGTGTCCAATCTGGTAAAAGGTTTTAAGTGAAAGATGACTGTTCGTGGGAGGGTTTTGTTTGGTGTCTGTTCAGTTCTCTGGAAAGCTGATTTAAAGGCACAGTTACTGTAACTAGGCAAAGAAGCCTCTGACTTACATGCAGAAGTTGCACTTGGGAAGCTCAGTTCGGGCCACGTGTGTGTCTTCACACTGTGGATGAGGATGCCTTAGGTAAAGAAGAAAGGAGCTCTGGATGCGTATGCTCCTTGATTGCATATCGGAGTGGCTTTTTCTTTCTTCAGATAGAATATCTTTATTGTGTTTTCTTCTAAAAATAATACATACTTACTAACTTTTTCTTAAATCAACTGCCACTTAAAGAGAAGTATTTAATTTCCGTTTGAGGCTCTGCAGACTTCCGTTCACTGGTGGTGGAGGTTTACTCGCAAAGTCCTGCCTGACTCTTTGTGACCCCGTGTCTGTAGCCCGCCAGCCTCCTCTGTCCATGGGATTCTCCAGGCTAGAATATTGGAGTGGGTAGCCATTTCCTTCTCCAGGGGATCTTGCCGACCCAGGGATCGAACCCAGGTCTCCTGCACTGCAGGCAGACGGTTTACCATCTGAGCTACAAGGGAAGATTCAGTTCAGTGGGACTCAGCAAAGTATATCTGTTGTTAAAGTTTGTCTCATCCGGTGTAAATTTAGACTCACTGACCTCAGCTCTTAGCCCCGGCTTTGACCTACTTCTGCTTAACATTCCCTGTGCCTATTTTCTTGTCCCTTAATATAAATCTGGATGTGGATCAGCAAATGCTACCAGTTTTTGTTATCAAGTCTATTGCTGTCTCTGTAATAAAAAACCTCTTAATTTATTTATGTAGAAGTCGATCTCATTAAAAAGCTGCTATATATGTTAACTTTTGATGGACATTCTCTTCATTTTACTTTTTGAGAAATGTGACGCAGGGCTTTTCCTTTTTAGAAATCAGCATTCATCTGTTTTTTCCTTAGAGAAGCATGTAGTGCGTGGTGGAGAACCCGGAACAAGTGCTTGTCCATCTCTACACTCTCGCCAAACTGAAGTCTTCCTCCACTAAAATCAGTTAATGGATGTATTTCTCAGTGTAAAATTTAGTAAATTTTCTGTATTTGAGGTATGTTTCTCCCCCTAAATTATCTTCAGATCTCTGATGTCTGATGTTCTTTTGAATATTGGCTAACGCTGTTGAAATTCCTCTTCCATCCTCATCAGTGAAAGGCTCTGAAAACACATAAGAAATTGATAAGTGAAGCAGACCCTTAATATAAACAAACACCATCTTTACTCACATGGAAATGTGACTTTTCACTTGGACCTCTATCCAACCAGTGATTCAAAGACTGTCCCTTACTTGAGAAATTTCTGAAGAAGCAAGAACACTTAGGCTAGATTTTAATGAACTTTTTCTTGATTATTTCTTTTTTAAAATGTTTTATCTACTTACTGAGTTTTCTTTTTGGCTGAGCTGGGTCTTGGCCGCTGCTCAGGCGTTCCCTAGCTGCAAGAAGCAGGTGGTGCCCTCTGGTTGAGGGGCACGGGCCTCAGTACTTGCGGTGCCCACGGGCTCAGTTGCTCTGCCGCACGTGGGATCTTCCCAGACCAGGGATCCAGCCCGTGTCCCCTGCATTGGCAAGCGGATTCCTTACCACTGGACCACCAGGGAGGTCCTCTTTAATTATTTCTTAAATTAAGATCATTTAAAGATAAAGACTGCAGTGATGNCCAGTTCCCAAGAAGGGTTGCGCTACAGAATGTGCTAGCCATCGGACAGTTGTCCTCCTCTTCCATGCTAGGGAGGTCAGGACCGTTGTCCTCTTCTCCCATGCTAGGAAGGTCAGGACCGTTGTCCCCCTCTCCCATGCTAGGGAGGTCAGGACCGTTGTCCTCCTCTCCCATGCTAGGGAGGTCAGGACCGTTGTCCCCCTCTCCCATGCTAGGAAGGTCAGGACCGTTGTCCTCCTCTCCCATGCTAGGGAGGTCAGGACCGTTGTCCCCCTCTCCCATGCTAGGGAGGTCAGGACCGTTGTCTTCCTCTCCCATGCTAGGAAGGCCATGCTTAGAATCTTACCTGCTAGTTTGCAGTATTATGCAAACCAAGAACTTCCATATGTCCAAGCTGGGTTTAGAAAAGGAAGAGGATCTAGAGATCAAATTGCAAACATTTGCTGGATTATAGAGAAAGCAAGGGAATTTCAGAAAAGCATCTATCTCTGTTTCATCGACTACACTAACACCTTTGACTGTGTGGATCATGGCAAGCTGTGGAGAGCTTTTAGAGAGATGGGAATACCAGACCGTCTGAACCTGTCTCCTGAGAAACCTGTATGCACGTCAAGAAGCAACCTGTTAGAACCCAGTATGGAACTGATTGGTTCAAGATCAAGAGGAGAGTAAACAGCGCTGTCTGCGGACACCCTGTTTGTTTAACCTATATGCTGAGCACGTCATGAGAAATTCCGGGCTGGATGAACTACACGCTGGAATCAAGATAGGCGGGAGAAACATCAGCAACCTCAGATACGTGGATGATACCACTCTAATGGCAGAAAAAGAAAAGAAACTAAAGAGCCTCTGAATGGGGGTGAAGGAGGGGAGTGAAAGAGCCGGCTTAAGATGAAATATTAAAAAAAAGCTAAGATCCTGGCATCGGCGCCATCGCCTCATGGCAAATAAAGGGGAAGAGGTGGGAGCAGTGACTGAGCTCAGAATCGCTGCAGACGGTGACAGCAGCCGTGAGGCCAGGAGATGGTTGCTTCTCAGCCGGAAGCCACGGCAAACTTAGTGTGTTGAGAAGCAGACACGTTACCCCCCCAACAGCGGTCCATGTAGTCGAGGCTGTGGCCTTCCCAGTGGCCACGCACGGTGTGAGAGCTGACCATAAAGAAGGCAGAGTGCAAAGAACTGATGCCTTCAAACTGCAGTGCTGGAGAAGACTCCTGAGAGTCCCGTGGACTGCAAGGAGACCAAACCAGTCCTAGAGGAAATCAGTCCTGAATATTCCCTGAAAGGACTGATGTTGAAGCTGAAGCTCCAGCATTTTGGTCATCTGATGCGAACAGTTGACTCACTGGAAAAGTCCCTGATGCTGGGAAAGATTTGAGGGCAGGAGAAGAGGGCATCAGAGGATGAGATGGCTGGACAGCATCACCGATGCAATAAACAGGAACTTGGGCAAACTCCAGGAGATGCTGAGGGACAGGGAGGCCTGGCACGCTGCAGTCCATGGGGTCGCAAAGAGTCTGACACGACTGGGTGGCTGAACAACAGCAAAAGTCACATCTGAGTTCAAAATAGCCTGTGTCCAATCTGGTAAAAGGTTTTAAGTGAAAGATGACTGTTCGTGGGAGGGTTTTGTTTGGTGTCTGTTCAGTTCTCTGGAAAGCTGATTTAAAGGCACAGTTACTGTAACTAGGCAAAGAAGCCTCTGACTTACATGCAGAAGTTGCACTTGGGAAGCTCAGTTCGGGCCACGTGTGTGTCTTCACACTGTGGATGAGGGTGCCTTAGGTAAAGAAGAAAGGGGCTCTGGATGCGTATGCTCCTTGATTGCATATCGGAGTGGCTTTTTCTTTCTTCAGATAGAATATCTTTATTGTGTTTTCTTCTAAAAATAATACATACTTACTAACTTTTTCTTAAATCAACTGCCACTTAAAGAGAAGTATTTAATTTCCGTTTGAGGCTCTGCAGACTTCCGTTCACTGGTGGTGGAGGTTTACTCGCAAAGTCCTGCCTGACTCTTTGTGACCCCGTGTCTGTAGCCCGCCAGCCTCCTCTGTCCATGGGATTCTCCAGGCTAGAATATTGGAGTGGGTAGCCATTTCCTTCTCCAGGGGATCTTGCCGACCCAGGGATCGAACCCAGGTCTACTGCACTGCAGGCAGACGGTTTACCATCTGAGCTACAAGGGAAGATTCAGTTCAGTGGGACTCAGCAAAGTATATCTGTTGTTAAAGTTTGTCTCATCCGGTGTAAATTTAGACTCACTGACCTCAGCTCTTAGCCCCGGCTTTGACCTACTTCTGCTTAACATTCCCTGTGCCTATTTTCTTGTCCCTTAATATAAATCTGGATGTGGATCAGCAAATGCTACCAGTTTTTGTTATCAAGTCTATTGCTGTCTCTGTAATAAAAAACCTCTTAATTTATTTATGTAGAAGTCGATCTCATTAAAAAGCTGCTATATATGTTAACTTTTGATGGACATTCTCTTCATTTTACTTTTTGAGAAATGTGACGCAGGGCTTTTCCTTTTTAGAAATCAGCATTCATCTGTTTTTTCCTTAGAGAAGCATGTAGTGCGTGGTGGAGAACCCGGAACAAGTGCTTGTCCATCTCTACACTCTCGCCAAACTGAAGTCTTCCTCCACTAAAATCAGTTAATGGATGTATTTCTCAGTGTAAAATTTAGTAAATTTTCTGTATTTGAGGTATGTTTCTCCCCCTAAATTATCTTCAGATCTCTGATGTCTGATGTTCTTTTGAATATTGGCTAACGCTGTTGAAATTCCTCTTCCATCCTCATCAGTGAAAGGCTCTGAAAACACATAAGAAATTGATAAGTGAAGCAGACCCTTAATATAAACAAACACCATCTTTACTCACATGGAAATGTGACTTTTCACTTGGACCTCTATCCAACCAGTGATTCAAAGACTGTCCCTTACTTGAGAAATTTCTGAAGAAGCAAGAACACTTAGGCTAGATTTTAATGAACTTTTTCTTGATTATTTCTTTTTTAAAATGTTTTATCTACTTACTGAGTTTTCTTTTTGGCTGAGCTGGGTCTTGGCCGCTGCTCAGGCGTTCCCTAGCTGCAAGAAGCAGGTGGTGCCCTCTGGTTGAGGGGCACGGGCCTCAGTACTTGCGGTGCCCACGGGCTCAGTTGCTCTGCCGCACGTGGGATCTTCCCAGACCAGGGATCCAGCCCGTGTCCCCTGCATTGGCAAGCGGATTCCTTACCACTGGACCACCAGGGAGGTCCTCTTTAATTATTTCTTAAATTAAGATCATTTAAAGATAAAGACTGCAGTGATGAAAAAGGACTTGTTAATGCCCCTCAGTTCAGAGTAAAGCAAGTTCCATTTTAAATGATAGGAAAGGAATTATGCAAGACTTGCATCTTTTAGGTCAAAGGTCTTTCCTGTTGCCCTAGATAACCTCTCCCGGTGGGTGTTCTGGTTCGCCTTTAAAGTTTAGGGCCAGCAGTAAGCGTCCTGCTCTTTAGATGAGTCCTCTTTCTTCTGTAGTCACCTTTACTTTCACTCTGGTCCTGAGGTGGCTTAGCAGTAATTTGACCCTCAGGCACAGTCGTTCCAGTAACCCTTGTGATGAGCACANGAGTCCTCTTTCTTCTGTAGTCACCTTTACTTTCACTCTGGTCCTGAGGTGGCTTAGCAGTAATTTGACCCTCAGGCACAGTCGCTCCAGTAACCCTTGTGATGAGCACGCAAACGAGCCTCGCTGCTTTTGTACACCCTGTCCACGCGCTTTGTTATGACTTACTGTTTCTATGGTAATTATTTTATTAAGCATAACTATTTTATTGCAAATCATTTGACTCTCTTCTGGCAGAGTGAGGCATATAATAAGAGATTAGAGTTTCCCTTGGGGAGGGGTCCAGGGGGAACGTTTCCTAATGGCCCAGCGCTCTCTGCCCAGGCTTATTTACTGCTCTGTCAGGAGACACATCACTGTCAGGCTTAGCACAGCAGTTTCGTTCCAACAAGACATATTTTTCCTGTCTGCTGTCCAGCTATCCTGTGGTCTCCAGGCCTCCACACACACGGGAAGGTTCCCGCTGTTATTCCCAGGCAGGGATTTGCTCCGGGTGTCTTTTCTACACTCACAATATGTCTTAATGGAAATGATGAGATTGTTATGTAACTGAAAATAGTCTGTGTAATTCTCTTAGATTTTCACTCTATGCCACTTTTGAAACTCCAAGTTCTATTTCTTGGTTGGTTAATGTCTTTTGCAATTCAGACTTCCCTCCCCACCTCTGTCCACACCTGTAATGTCATGGTTTGTCAGTACTCATCAGTAGACAGAATCACTCTAATGATATTTATTGTCAGAAACACCTGTACCTGCTTTTCAAAAGACGGCATGGGTCTTACTGCTGCTGTTTGGTTGCTCAGTCGTGTCTGGCTCTCTCTGACCCCGTGCACTGTAGGCCTCCAGGTTCCTCTGCCCANTCTAATGATATTTATTGTCAGAAACACCTGTACCTGCTTTTCAAAAGACGGCATGGGTCTTACTGCTGCTGTTTGGTTGCTCAGTCGTGTCTGGCTCTCTCTGACCCCGTGCACTGTAGGCCTCCAGGTTCCTCTGCCCATGGGATTCTCCAGGCAAGAATGCTGGAGTGGGCTGCCACGCTCTCCTCCAGGGGATCTTCCAAACCCAGGGATTGAACCTGTGTCTCCTGCGTTGGCAGGCGGATTCTTGACTGCTGAGCCACTTGGAAAGTGGATTTTACTTTATGTAAATGGATTTATTTTACGGATTTTGCTTTATGTAAATTTTAAAAGTGAATACATTTTTAAAACGTGATGGCTCAGCCGGTAAAGAACCTGCCTGCCAATGTGGGAAACACAAGTTTGATCCCTGGGTTTGGAAGATCCCCTGGAGGAAGCATGGCAACCCACTCCAGCATTCTTGCCTGGAGAATCCCATGGGCAGGGGAACCTGGTGGGCCACAGTCCCTGGGGTTGCACAGAGGAGGACACAACTGAAGTGACTCAGCACAGCACAGCGTGAAACACCCTCCAGGATGCTGACTTACACACACACACCCGCCTCGGAAGGACCCTCAGCCCGAGGCGGTGGACCCCCATCGCCCGATCACTTTTCTCCCCATCCAAGTCCCCTTGTGCTGTCACGTCCCCCTTTCAGCCAACATTCAANGGAACTGAATAGAGAGCCCAAAAATAAACTCACACACTTACGGTCAATTATCTACAACAAAGGATGCAGGAATATACAATGAGGAAAAGACAGTCTCCTCAATAAGTGGTGCTGGGAAAACTGGACAGTTACACGTAAAAGAATTAAATCAGAACATTCTTTTAACACTATACAAAATAAGCTCAAAATTGGTTAAAGATCTAAATGTAAAACAGAAAACCATAAAACTCCTAAAAGAAAAGATAGAACAGTCTCTAAGATTAATTATAGTAATATAGTTATATTTTTAGGGGGATCTGTCTTCTAAAGCAAAGGAAATACATGCACAAATAAATAAATTGGACCTAATTAAATGTAAAAACTTTTCACAGTTAAGGAAACCATCAACAAAGTGGAAAGAAAATCTATGGAATGGGAGAAAATATTTGCAAATGATAATGACCTTTAAGGGGTTAATATCCAAAATAAACAGCTAATACAATTCAATATTTTTTNAATTAAATGTAAAAACTTTTCACAGTTAAGGAAACCATCAACAAAGTGGAAAGAAAATCTATGGAATGGGAGAAAATATTTGCAAATGATAATGACCTTTAAGGGGTTAATATCCAAAATAAACAGCTAATACAATTCAATATTTTTAAAAAAAAACTCGATTCAAAATGGGCAGAACTAATAAATGGTAAATGTAGTGGAGATGAGGAAGATAGAAGGCCCTTAATTAACAGCCATCAGGACGGTGGTGGTTTGAGGCTGGAATTACTAATGAACGCCAAAGCACGTGCGTGGAGACTTGTTGAAGTACAGCTCAGTTCAGTTCATTCGCTCAGTCGTGTCCAACTCTTTGCAACCCCATGAACTACAGCACGCCAGGCCTCCCTGTCCATCACCAACTCTCGGAGTCCACCCAAACCCATGTCCATCAAGTCGGTGATGCCATCCAACCATCTCATCCTGGTCATCCCCTTCTTCTCCTGCCCTCAATCTTTCCTAGCATCAGGGTCTTTTCAAATGAGTCAGCTCTTCGCATCAGGTGGCTAAAGTATTGGAGTTTCAGCTTCAACATCAGTCCTTCCAATGAACACCCAGGACTGATCTCCTTTAGGGTGGACTGGTTGGATCTCCTTGCAGTCCAAGGGACTCTAAAGAGTCATCTCCAACACCACAGTTCAAAAGCATCAATTCTTTGGCGTTCAGCTTTTAAAGAATGAGTCCAATTCTCACATCCATACATGACTACTGGAAAAACCATAACCTTGACTAGACGGACCTTTGTTGGCAAAGTAATGTCTCTGCTTTTTAATATGCTATCTAGGTTGGTCATAACTTTCCTTCCAAGAAGTAAGTGTCTTTTAATTTTGTGGCTGCAATCACCATCTGCAGTGATTTTGGAGTCCAGAAAAATAAAGTCAGCCACTGTTTCCACTGTTTCCCCATCTATTTGCCATTGTAGAAGTATAGGATATTGGTTAATTTGGAATAGCTTGCTATAAAATATTTATCAGTCACAAAGATAAATGTGGTGACTCTTGAGTGGAGAAACCTGGCACACAGCAGTTAGGCCAGGTGACCAAGTGTTGGCTCGAGTGACATCAGGTACCTCCCCATGGAACACGGACAAGAGAAGCCAAGTCCATGCTATTTCTGCAAAAAATACATGCTCTGGGTTTGGCCATATGGAGACATTGGATGAGGCCAGATTGAGACATCCTGTGGATGAAAGTCTCACCATCCTGTTGAATTCAGGAAAGACTGTGAAGTGTGGAGGAGCTCGGGAGGCACAGCTGAGCACACGGTGCTGACCCCAACTGCAGACCCCAGCGCGAGCCGGGGCCCCTTCCCGGAGGCAGCAGCTGCGTGTGGCCTGCACACAGTGGTCTGACCACACTGGGCTCTGTGGGAAGGGGTTTGTGTCTGCTTAGGGGATATACATGCTGATCTCAGAAGAAGAGAAAATGAACAACAATTCTTTTTAAAAATGGGCAGAATACCTAAATAGACATTTTTCCAAAGAAGACACATACAGATGGTCAACAGACACATGAAAAGATGCTCAGCATCAGTAATCATCAGAGAAATGCAAATCAAAACCAAAATGAGATATATCATCATCGAAAAATGGCTATCAAAAAAAACACAAATAATTAATATTTGGGAGGATGTAGAGAGAAGGGAACCTTCGTGCGCCGATGGTGGGAATGTAAATTAGTGCAGCCACTGTGGAAAGCAGTATGGAGGTTTCTCAAAAAAATTAAAAATAGAGGTATCATATGACCCAGAAATGCCACTCCTAGGAATATATCCAAAGAAAATGAAGACGCTAATTCTAAAAGATATGTGCACCCAGTGTTCATAGCAGCATCGTATACAGTTGTGGAGATACAGGAGCCATCCACGTGTCCTTCAGCAAACGAATGGGTAGTGTGAGATACGTACACACAGTGGAACACCCAAAGAGGAGGAAGCCTGTGGCATTTGCAAGAACACAGATGGACCGGAAGGGTATTATACGCAGTGAAATAAGACATAGACAGATAGTGTATGATATACTTAGATGTGGAGTCTTAAAAAAAAGATACAACAAATTAATAAAAGTAACAAAAAAGGAAGCAGACTCACAGGTACAGAGAACCGGTGGGGAGAAGGAAGAAGGGAAGGGCAAGCTGGGAGATTGAAAGATGCAAGCTACAGAGTATGTTATACAACCCAAGGAGTATAGTCAGTACTTCATAGTAATTATAAATGGGGGATAACCTTTAAAAATTGTGAATCGTACAATGAAAACATTTGTACGCTGAAAACATACATAATATTGTACACCAGCCATGCCTCAATTTTAAAAAATAAGAATTGAAACCTTCAGGAAGAGATAACAGGGAGTCTCAAAGTCAAGCAAGAGGTCACTTACAGGAAGTCAGTCACTGTGTGCTTTAGACCGAAAGCAGAGATAGCTAAATATTAAATCACAAAAGGAGATTGACACCGGGGCTGCCCAGATGCCTCCTCACTCACCTGAGTGACTTGGAGCCACTGATCCCATAGGGAAAAAGTCATTCGAGCTCAAGTGCGGGAAGGAGGAAGGCTGTCTATCCAAAATCAGCTCCCTCCATCCTTACCCGTGGGACTGCTCATTAACTCATTCATCAGACAGACACGTATGGAATGGTCATCGTCAGTACCCCAGACCGCCTGCTGTATTTGTGACTAAGACCGAAAGAGGCCCGGCCCACCCCAAAGGAGGAGACAGAGCAAGACCTCAGCCCACACCTCCTGGGAGAGGCCCTGCCCAGGGCGGAAGCGTCCACGTGACTCACCTGCCTGTCTTGGCTCTGCACGGCCAGCCCTCAGCGACAGGCAGAAGCGTCCAGTCCACCGAAACCACTGGCGTTCTGGTCCAGCTCTGGCGCTGCACGGGGGTGTTTGTGCCTGTGGACTGGAATGCAGACTCCCCAGGGTGCTGCAGACTGGGTGCGTGTGCGGGCCCAGGGCCCCCGCTGTCTGCACACCCTGTCTGCAGCTGTCTCCTGTCCCGCTGTGCACGGAACAGCAGTATGGGCGGGAAAGGGTCTGAGAGCGAGACCGAAGCGCTAGCGTACAGTGCTTAGCAGGCAGGCTGCATCTGAGGACTAGGGGACGAAAAGGGGCTTTTTAGGTTGAAGAAAAGGTGTGTGTTACCCCTGGTAGCCAGACAATTAAGTGTCTGTCTACAGTGTGGGAGACCCGGGTTCCATCCCTGGGTGGGGAAGATCCCCTGGAGAAGGAAATGGCAATCCACTCCAGTACTATTGCCTGGAAAATCCCATGGACAGANAAAGGAGGAGACAGAGGAAGACCTCAGCCCACACCTCCTGGGAGAGGCCCTGCCCAGGGCGGAAGCGTCCACATGACTCACCCGCCTGTCTTGGCTCTGCACGGCCAGCCCTCAGCAACAGGCAGAAGCATCCAGCCCACCGAAACCACTGGCGTTCTGGTCCAGCTCTGGCGCTGCACCGGGTTGTTTCTGCCTGTGGACTGGAACGCAGACTCCCCAGGGTGCTGCAGACTGGGTGCGTGTGGGGGCCCAGGGCCCCCGCTGTCTGCACACCCTGTCTGCAGCTGTCTCCTGTCCCGCTCTGTGCACGGAACAGCAGTGTGGGCGGGAAAGGGTCTGAGAGCGAGACCGAAGCGCTATCGTACGGTGCTTAGCGGGCAGGCTGCATCTGAGGACTAGGGGACGAAAAGGGGCTTTTTAGGTCGAAGAAAAGGTGTGTGTTACCCCTGGTAGCCAGACGGTTAAGTGTCTGTCTACAGTGTGGGAGACCCGGGTTCCATCCCTGGGTCGGGAAGATCCCCTGGAGAAGGAAATGGCAATCCACTCCAGTACTATTGCCTGGAAAATCCCATGGACAGAGGAGCCTGGCGGGCTACAGTCCATGGGGTTGCAAAGAGTCAGACACAACTGAGTGACTTCACTTTCACAAATACACCTCCTTAAGAGCACTGTTGTCATTTTTACTTCCATCGGGGTTAGAAGTAGAGGGAAGACAGGACTGGGATAATCTTTGGTCCCTTGTAGACACAGACCATGAGAAAACTACTGCAACTGGAGAGGATTTATCTTCCATGGTTGGCAGGAACACGTTTGTAGGGAACATAGTGTATATATATATATATATTTTTTTTTTTTTAAACTGGACACCTGGTAGGTGTCCAATGGGTGTAAGCTATTCTGTCTTTAAAATCTAGCATCCTCAGATACTAACAAGTGTTGGTGAGGATGAGAACTGGACCCCTCACAGATTGCCTGTGGCGGTGTGAATCCTCTTCAGACAATATTTTGGCAGTTCGGCTAGTGGTTAAGCGTAGAGTTACCATATGGCCAGGTACTTCCACCAGTGGGGATGTATCCAAGAGAAATGAAGCCAGGTCCATGCAAAACCTGTACGCAGATGTTCACAGCAAGACCATTCACAGTGCCCAAACAGCGTGCACCATCCACGTGCCCATCAGCTAGTGAATGGGCGAATATAACCTGGCGTATTCATACACTGGAATATTATTTGGCCGTGAAAAGGAATGAAGCAGTGAGGCATGCTTTGTGAAAGACGCCAGTTGAAAAAGACCACATGTTGGATGATTCCATTTATATGAAATGTCCAGGATAGGCAAATACGTAGAGAAAGAAGAGGAGTGGACCCCTCGGGCTGGAGGATTTAGAGGTACAGGATTTACCTTTGGGATCTTTGGGAAACGAAAATATTCTAAAGTGGATTATGGCTGTGGTTGTGTACCTCTGTGAATGTACTGACAGCCACTGACGTGTGTGTGTGTAAAACGGGTTGATTATATGGTATGTGAATTACATCTCAGTAAAGCTGCTTTTTAAAAAATTTAGCTTTGCCATCTCAGCATCTTGGACTCCTTCCTACTTGCTGCAGAGGTGGGAAAGGAACGTGAATCTCCAGCGTCTTAAGCTCAGCACTGTAAGGATGTTTTCTGAGTGTTCATTAGGCATTGTTGCTTAACTAAGCCTGGAATTGCAATCCAGCAGCTTCCCAGTAGGAATGGAGCATCTGTGCTGCTCGGCGGACAAGCCTATGCTAACGGACACTTTCTGTTTCAAAGCACACATTGATTTAGGGCATGAGGCACTGCTGTGCGGCCTGAGAGAACAAGTTTTGATGCACTGAAAAATAGTTTACCAACAGTATACCTCAGGTTATAGCGGTGTGTTTGTTGAGCCGACTCAACTCCGGGCGTTAGTGCGGAATGGCTTTAATTTTCTGAAGTCACTGCCTTAGGCCAAATTTTGCTGAATTTTGCTTTTGCGTCCCTTAACAGTACTTAGCAGCATTCGCGTCACTTCCCTGTTAGTAGACCATCAGCCTGGTCCGTCTTTAAAGCCTCCTCTCCTGCTGATTTAAATCTGATTCCATTTCCCCTCCGTGAGGACGGAACAGGTCTCTTTCCGGCCCCTCCTCTCTCCCTTCCCCAGGCCTGACTCCTAGGCTGTGGGGCAGACAGAGGATGGGCAAAGGTCTGCTTGCCTCAGGCCACGCTTCTCTGACAAGCAGCCTCTTGCCGTCCACACCTTCCGATGACACGTGTCAAAACGCTGCTTCTCGTGGGTCTTGGGAGGCCTCAGTTCCCAAGCACCTGGTGTGAAAACCGGGCGCCCTGGCCCAGCTTCCCCGGCCAAGCCCTCCCCCACGGGCACTGGGGACTTTTTAAGATGGTCGGGGGCAGAAGTGGAGCGATGTCACATGCCTGAGTACATACCTGTGTATTATACACTCACTAATGTGAAGTGGATGCAATTTGCAGATCNCTCTAAAGAGTCATCTCCAACACCACAGTTCAAAAGCATCAATTCTTTGGCGTTCAGCTTTTAAAGAATGAGTCCAATTCTCACATCCATACATGACTACTGGAAAAACCATAACCTTGACTAGACGGACCTTTGTTGGCAAAGTAATGTCTCTGCTTTTTAATATGCTATCTAGGTTGGTCATAACTTTCCTTCCAAGAAGTAAGTGTCTTTTAATTTTGTGGCTGCAATCACCATCTGCAGTGATTTTGGAGTCCAGAAAAATAAAGTCAGCCACTGTTTCCACTGTTTCCCCATCTATTTGCCATTGTAGAAGTATAGGATATTGGTTAATTTGGAATAGCTTGCTATAAAATATTTATCAGTCACAAAGATAAATGTGGTGACTCTTGAGTGGAGAAACCCGGCACACAGCAGTTAGGCCAGGTGACCAAGTGTTGGCTCGAGTGACATCAGGTACCTCCCCATGGAACACGGACAAGAGAAGCCAAGTCCATGCTATTTCTGCAAAAAATACATGCTCTGGGTTTGGCCATATGGAGACATTGGATGAGGCCAGATTGAGACATCCTGTGGATGAAAGTCTCACCATCCTGTTGAATTCAGGAAAGACTGTGAAGTGTGGAGGAGCTCGGGAGGCACAGCTGAGCACACGGTGCTGACCCCAACTGCAGACCCCAGCGCGAGCCGGGGCCCCTTCCCGGAGGCAGCAGCTGCGTGTGGCCTGCACACAGTGGTCTGACCACACTGGGCTCTGTGGGAAGGGGTTTGTGTCTGCTTAGGGGATATACATGCTGATCTCAGAAGAAGAGAAAATGAACAACAATTCTTTTTAAAAATGGGCAGAATACCTAAATAGACATTTTTCCAAAGAAGACACATACAGATGGTCAACAGACACATGAAAAGATGCTCAGCATCAGTAATCATCAGAGAAATGCAAATCAAAACCAAAATGAGATATATCATCATCGAAAAATGGCTATCAAAAAAAACACAAATAATTAATATTTGGGAGGATGTAGAGAGAAGGGAACCTTCGTGCGCCGATGGTGGGAATGTAAATTAGTGCAGCCACTGGGGAAAGCAGTATGGAGGTTTCTCAAAAAAATTAAAAATAGAGGTATCATATGACCCAGAAATTCCACTCCTAGGAATATATCCAAAGAAAATGAAGACGCTAATTCTAAAAGATATGTGCACCCAGTGTTCATAGCAGCATCGTATACAGTTGTGGAGATACAGGAGCCATCCACGTGTCCTTCAGCAAACGAATGGGTAGTGTGAGATACGTACACACAGTGGAACACCCAAAGAGGAGGAAGCCTGTGGCATTTGCAAGAACACAGATGGACCGGAAGGGTATTATACGCAGTGAAATAAGACATAGACAGATAGTGTATGATATACTTAGATGTGGAGTCTTAAAAAAAAGATACAACAAATTAATAAAAGTAACAAAAAAGGAAGCAGACTCACAGGTACAGAGAACCGGTGGGGAGAAGGAAGAAGGGAAGGGCAAGCTGGGAGATTGAAAGATGCAAGCTACAGAGTATGTTATACAACCCAAGGAGTATAGTCAGTACTTCATAGTAATTATAAATGGGGGAAAACCTTTAAAAATTGTGAATCGTACAATGAAAACATTTGTACGCTGAAAACATATATAATATTGTACACCAGCCATGCCTCAATTTTAAAAAATAAGAATTGAAACCTTCAGGAAGAGATAACAGGGAGTCTCAAAGTCAAGCAAGAGGTCACTTACAGGAAGTCAGTCACTGTGTGCTTTAGACCGAAAGCAGAGATAGCTAAATATTAAATCACAAAAGGAGATTGACACCGGGGCTGCCCAGATGCCTCCTCACTCACCTGAGTGACTTGGAGCCACTGATCCCATAGGGAAAAAGTCATTCGAGCTCAAGTGCGGGAAGGAGGAAGGCTGTCTATCCAAAATCAGCTCCCTCCATCCTGACCCGTGGGACTGCTCATTCATCAGACAGACACGTATGGAATGGTCATCGTCAGTATCCCAGACCGCCTGCTGTATTTGTGACTAAGACCGCAAGAGGCCCGGCCCACCCCAAAGGAGGAGACAGAGGAAGACCTCAGCCCACACCTCCTGGGAGAGGCCCTGCCCAGGGCGGAAGCGTCCACATGACTCACCCGCCTGTCTTGGCTCTGCACGGCCAGCCCTCAGCAACAGGCAGAAGCATCCAGCCCACCGAAACCACTGGCGTTCTGGTCCAGCTCTGGCGCTGCACCGGGTTGTTTCTGCCTGTGGACTGGAACGCAGACTCCCCAGGGTGCTGCAGACTGGGTGCGTGTGGGGGCCCAGGGCCCCCGCTGTCTGCACACCCTGTCTGCAGCTGTCTCCTGTCCCGCTCTGTGCACGGAACAGCAGTGTGGGCGGGAAAGGGTCTGAGAGCGAGACCGAAGCGCTATCGTACGGTGCTTAGCGGGCAGGCTGCATCTGAGGACTAGGGGACGAAAAGGGGCTTTTTAGGTCGAAGAAAAGGTGTGTGTTACCCCTGGTAGCCAGACGGTTAAGTGTCTGTCTACAGTGTGGGAGACCCGGGTTCCATCCCTGGGTCGGGAAGATCCCCTGGAGAAGGAAATGGCAATCCACTCCAGTACTATTGCCTGGAAAATCCCATGGACAGAGGAGCCTGGCGGGCTACAGTCCATGGGGTTGCAAAGAGTCAGACACAACTGAGTGACTTCACTTTCACAAATACACCTCCTTAAGAGCACTGTTGTCATTTTTACTTCCATCGGGGTTAGAAGTAGAGGGAAGACAGGACTGGGATAATCTTTGGTCCCTTGTAGACACAGACCATGAGAAAACTACTGCAACTGGAGAGGATTTATCTTCCATGGTTGGCAGGAACACGTTTGTAGGGAACATAGTGTATATATATATATATATTTTTTTTTTTTTAAACTGGACACCTGGTAGGTGTCCAATGGGTGTAAGCTATTCTGTCTTTAAAATCTAGCATCCTCAGATACTAACAAGTGTTGGTGAGGATGAGAACTGGACCCCTCACAGATTGCCTGTGGCGGTGTGAATCCTCTTCAGACAATATTTTGGCAGTTCGGCTAGTGGTTAAGCGTAGAGTTACCATATGGCCAGGTACTTCCACCACTGGGTATGTATCCAAGAGAAATGAAGCCAGGTCCATGCAAAACCTGTACGCAGATGTTCACAGCAAGACCATTCACAGTGCCCAAACAGCGTGCACCATCCACGTGCCCATCAGCTAGTGAATGGGCGAATATAACCTGGCGTATTCATACACTGGAATATTATTTGGCCGTAAAAAGGAATAAAGCAGTGAGGCATGCTTTGTGAAAGACGCCAGTTGAAAAAGACCACATGTTGGATGATTCCATTTATATGAAATGTCCAGGATAGGCAAACACGTAGAGAAAGAAGAGGAGTGGACCCCTCGGGCTGGAGGATTTAGAGGTACAGGATTTACTTTTGGGATCTTTGGGAAACGAAAATATTCTAAAGTGGATTATGGCTGTTGTTGTGTACCTCTGTGAATGTACTGACAGCCACTGACGTGTGTGTGTGTAAAACGGGTTGATTATATGGTATGTGAATTACATCTCAGTAAAGCTGCTTTTTAAAAAATTTAGCTTTGCCATCTCAGCATCTTGGACTCCTTCCTACTTGCTGCAGAGGTGGGAAAGGAACGTGAATCTCCAGCGTCTTAAGCTCAGCACTGTAAGGATGTTTTCTGAGTGTTCATTAGGCATTGTTGCTTAACTAAGCCTGGAATTGCAATCCAGCAGCTTCCCAGTAGGAATGGAGCATCTGTGCTGCTCGGCGGACAAGCCTATGCTAACGGACACTTTCTGTTTCAAAGCACACGTTGATTTAGGGCATGCGGCACTGCTGTGCGGCCTGAGAGAACAAGTTTTGATGCACTGAAAAATAGTTTACCAACAGTATACCTCAGGTTATAGCGGTGTGTTTGTTGAGCCAACTCAACTCCGGGCGTTAGTGCGGAATGGCTTTAATTTTCTGAAGTCACTGCCTTAGGCCAAATTTTGCTGAATTTTGCTTTTGCGTCCCTTAACAGTACTTAGCAGCATTCGCGTCACTTCCCTGTTAGTAGACCATCAGCCTGGTCCGTCTTTAAAGCCTCCTCTCCTGCTGATTTAAATCTGATTCCATTTCCCCTCCGTGAGGACGGAACAGGTCTCTTTCCGGCCCCTCCTCTCTCCCTTCCCCAGGCCTGACTCCTAAGGCTGTGGGGCAGACAGAGGATGGGCAAAGGTCTGCTTGCCTCAGGCCACGCTTCTCTGACAAGCAGCCTCTTACCGTCCACACCTTCGGATGACACGTGTCAAAACGCTGCTTCTCATGGGTCTTGGGAGGCCTCAGTTCCCAGGCACCTGGTGTGAAAACCGGGCGCCCTGGTGCAGCTTCCCCGGCCAAGCCCTCCCCCACGGGCACTGGGGACTTTTTAAGATGGTCGGGGGCGGAAGTGGAGCGATGTCACATGCCTGAGTACATACCTGTGTATTATACACTCACTAATGTGAAGTGGATGCAATTTGCAGATCGCGAGAAATTCAGGACTCTCTACTGCAAATCGCACGTAGCCAAAGGCCTCTGGGGATTTTCACAGCGTGCGCGTGTGCTCAGCTGCAACCGGGGTCTNAATTGATAGAGAAATAAGGTTGAGTAATTTATGCTTGGAGACTGTTATTTCATCCCTGGTGTAGCTCTTTCCATGAAATATGAAGCCTTACAGCAAGAGTCATCTTCCTTCAGGTCGTGATTATAAATATACTGTAGACGGAGGATCTTGTTCCTCCAAATTCACTGCAGTAGTCATGGACACACATTTATTGCCTAGTTTCATTTGGTTTCTTGTAGTCTTAACTGTCTTCTGTTCAGCAAAATATTTTAACATTGAACTATTTGATAACACGATTTTAAATTTTCATTTTAGACTTTTATTCCTTCATTAATACTTTTAAGATTTGTATAAATTTACAAAGATGCACACAGTATTCTTCACAGCATCGTTTATTAAGCAAAAAAAAAAAAAGGTGGAAAGAACCCATATATCTCTAAACAAGAAATTGATTATTAATTCAGATTAATATTTTAAATGTTGTGGACTTCCCTGGTGGCTCAATGGTTAAGAATCAGCCTGCCAGTAGAGGAGACGATACAGGTTCGATCCCTGCTCTGGGTGGGTTCCACGTGCTGCTGAGCAACTAAGCCCGTGCACCACAAGCCCTGAGCCTGTGCTCTAGAGCCTGGGGGCCGCAGCTACTGAGCCGAGTGCTGGAACCTGCGCTCGGCAGCAAGAGGCACCGCTGCAGCGAGAAGCCTGCATGCCGCTGCCCTCTGCAACTAGAGGAGTCCACACACAGCGTGAGGACCCAGCGAAGCCGAAAATAAAGGAATTGATTAATTAATGCCTTTTAAAATTTTACAAGAATTAAAAAGTAAGATGATGCACAGGGAATATAATGACTTTGTATGGAGGATAATCTATAAAAATATTAAATTACTATGTTGTATACCTGAACCTAACATAGTAATAGTGACATGTCAGTTACACTTGAATTTAAAAAAATAAAAATGATGAGGTAGGATATCATTCCTGAAACAAAGTTATTCACCATATAATGAGTTTTTTTAAACATTGCAAAAGCAGACTGACCTTTTTTTTTTCCCATGTATGTTTAGAAGTCTGGAGAGATGTAAGTCAGCGTGTTAACAGTACTTCTTTCAGTGAATTTGCAGCCAGTTTTCACTTACAGCTTTCTGTCTTATATATTGAGTGAGGTGGCTTTGTAAATTATTATTGTTTTTATATTTAGCATGTATAATTTTGCAGATGGAAAAATATTTCTCTTTTAAAAACTGAGCTTGAAAAGGTGAAAGGAACTCTGAAAGGAATTTGCTGCTAATTACTTAAGCATACAAAAAGAAGTCTGCACAGTGGGTGTGACTGAGGTCTCTTCCTCCTCGGCCCTGCTGAAATAGTCTGAATGCTTTTCCCCACCCCTGAGCTTCCTCCTCCTCGTCCTTCACCTGTCTCCCTCTCCCTTTGTGGAGAAACAGCAGACCCTTGTTCCCCGTTAGCCCACCCTCCATGAGGTACATTTGCATTAGAACATTAACATCACTGCTCATGCTTCTGACTTAAGCCAGTCCTTTACCTTGACCGGTTAAGTTAGGAAGCTCAGATGGCCCTTTAGCACATGTCTCTCACATTGTGTGTATTTAACCAAACAGCCGGTGTATTTAACCTAAGCTCCGTCCAGGGTGCCCAAGTTCTCTGCCTTCTCGAAACTGGAACTAGATGGTTTGTTTCACAGGTACAGAAAGGGGACTCTCTTTGGCCCTTTGTAGACTCGATAGACTCTAATATAAAGTCATTACTTGAGTCTGAACTGAAAGACAGCATTTTTTAAGACGATATCTTACCAATCCCAGAGATTTTGTGTCTACATTTGTACTGCTGGTCTGAGTCATCTTGAACCCTGGCTGGGCTGGTTGAGGTGACGAGTTTCACCTTTTGGCCAGGTGAAAGTCAAGAGTCGCAAAGAGCAGGGGGAGAGGCAGACATTTGTAACAGACCCGTGACTGGTCATCTGTTAATGGTTTGTGATACCAGTGAATGTAAGAAACTTAACAAGCTTAGTGCAAACCCAAGAAAGCTTAAGGGAAGCTTGTGAAAGCTTATGCAGTCTTGGGACTTCCCTGGTGGCCCAGTGGTTAGNCATCTGTTAATGGTTTGTGATACCAGTGAATGTAAGAAACTTAACAAGCTTAGTGCAAACCCAAGAAAGCTTAAGGGAAGCTTGTGAAAGCTTACGCAGTCTTGGGACTTCCCTGGTGGCCCAGTGGTTAGGAATGTGCTTCTGTCGCAGGGGACACGGGTTCCATCCCTGGTGGGGGAACTAACGCCCCACAACTCGCTAGGTGAGGCCCTAAGGAAAATACAACCCCCTAAAAATGGTGTATTAGTAATATTAGAGCTGTAACAAAATTTTTTAAACAGCAGGGGTTTGCTGGGAGGACTTTCAGGTGCTGTTATTGTCAGCCTCCACAGATTCTGAAAAGGTAGCGNAGGAATGTGCTTCTGTCGCAGGGGACACGGGTTCCATCCCTGGTGGGGGAACTAACGCCCCACAACTCGCTAGGTGAGGCTTAAGGAAAATACAACCCCCTAAAAATGGTGTATTAGTAATATTAGAGCTGTAACAAAATTTTTTAAACAGCAGAGGTTTGCCGGGAGGACTTTCAGATGCTGTTATCGTCAGCCTCCACAGATTCTGAAAAGGTAGTGCTTCCGTTACACTCTGATTATTGAGAAGCTGTGACATTGAACGTCTCACTCAGGATTTTCCTCAGGTTACAAGGTTGTCAGACTGCAGGCGCACTGCCATCTTCTTTGCATATTTTTTTTGTATTTATTACCAACTTTTGCTCATCTCCCCCCCCCTTTCTCTTTTGGTTCTTGCTTATCCACTTGCTCTGATGCACACATGCACACAGATTCTCAACACCAAAAGTGCAGGAACTGAAATTCAAAGGGAAATGAGAGAGTGGCGGGAAACCAGTGCCTTCTGGGATCCCCAGAAACCTAAAGGCCGTTTNTCCCCCCCCCTTTCTCTTTTGGTTCTTGCTTATCCACTTGCTCTGATGCACACATGCACACAGATTCTCAACACCAAAAGTGCAGGAACTGAAATTCAAAGGGAAATGAGAGAGTGGCGGGAAACCAGTGCCTTCTGGGATCTCCAGAAACCTAAAGGCCGTTTGTCTAGTTGCTCTCCATGGTCTTCAGCAGCCCTGGATCCTGTCTGGGTGGAGGAGTGTCCCAGGAGCCTGCAGGGAGAAGGGGGCTCCTGCCCCAGGCCTGGCGCCCCCTCCTTAGGCTGAGTTTCCTCCCGTGGCAGCTCCAGCACGTGCAAGTTTGAGGCCGTGGTTAAGTCAGTGAGCGTTAGCTGTGAGTAACGTCCGTTTGATAAAGGCTTCCCTGGTGGCTCAGGCCTTAACGAGTCCGCCTGCGCATGCAGGAGACGCAGGTTCCACCCTGGGTCAGGAAGATCCTCTGGAGGAGGAGATGGCAACACACTTCAGTGTTCTTGTCTGGAGAATCCCATGGACAGAGGAGCCTGGTGGGTTACAGTCCATGAGGTTGCAGAGAGTGGGACACGCCGAGTGACTCACACACATAGCACACCCACCCCCGGCTTCCTAACCCCCAAATACCGGCGCCGTGCCCCCAGCAGTGACCAGGGTGGAGGCCAGGCTCTGCCCACTCGCGGCTCCTCGGGGAGGGAAACGCTCCCTGATGAGCAGCGGGGGCGGCGCAGGTGTCTGTCTGCTGGGCCCGGGGAGCCTTGTCTGCACCGTGACGCGGCGGCGGGGCTGCAGCGATGCGGGCAGGACGCGGCCTCCTCTCCGCCCGCACCCCGCGTGCCCGGCTCCGGGGGCCAAGCGCCGGCCCGACTGACCTGCCTCTGCTTCCTTTGCAGCTGACCCGCTGGTCGGCAGCATCGCCACGCAGTACATGACCAACAGGGCGGAGCACGACCGGATGGCCAGGCAGTGGACCAAGCGGTACGCGACGTAGCGCCGGCGGCGGCTCCACGGCGCCCGCGCTGCCCGCCGGCCGCTGCCCTTGGAACCGTCTTGCGATGGAGCGTCATCCAGCCCCACTCCTGTTCCTTTGCTCCCCACCCCTTCCTGTTTTATTCCCTTTTTAATTTCCATTAACTTGAAAGATCTGGTCTTTTTTTTTTTTTAATCCCCCCTCCACGTGGATGGGAACTTTGGTTTTCAGTGCAAACAATGTCGGATCTGTAATAATAAGAGCTTTCTTACCAAGCTTCGTATTCCTGTGTGGTTTTGTTCCTTATTGTCCATTTTCTTTTGATCCTTCTTCCTTTTCTGTGATCTTCGCGAAGACACGAATTCAGAATTCTGTTTCGTTTCTACTTCCATGTAGCACTTAGGATTAATTTTTTTGTACTGGTCTTTGTCGGTGGGTGCATGCTACTGGGAACCAGATTTTGTACAAACGCTTCAATCACAATCACTGTGCATTACTGAAGACTCTGTTTATCACTAGCCTTCTGTCCCCACACCGAAGGCTGCTGGATTGAACAAAATAATATGTATTTTGATTTACTTCAAGTGCTTGTAAATTTCTTAGGGACCTGCCACTTTTGACTGTGGATCAGTTGATGTACACTTGTATTATTAAAGCACTCAATAAATCACTGTGGCTGATAAATGCACTTCTGATAACCCAGCATTTGCTTTGTATCCTGGTGACCCACAAAGCGCTCCATGCAGCGAGGCTTGTCTAATTCAATTGCAGGTTCGAGCGTGTTTCTTCATCTCAAACCTGGGAGGCCCCTTTGCTGTTGAGTTGCCAGCTGTGGAGGTTCCGCAGCTGTCAGTGGCCTGATGATTTTATGGTTGTCTCAGATCTCTCTTGTTTTGCTTATTGGCTAGACGTCACTTTCGCATGGACATCTTTTCTGTTACCACCTTGATGCAACAGTTTGAATATATGACTCCAAAAATAGGCTTCTAGTGAAATTGAGGTCTGGGCTGATCGTTGGGTTAAACCACTTTTGACTTTATTTCTCTCTTCTTTTTCGTTTTAAGATGGTTATGGTGATTGCCCTTGGTTTGGAGTTTGTTTTTCCTCCATAGTTTTAGCAGAAGAAGCAAACTCAACTTGTATCAGTCATGGTCAGCACGTTCAGAGACAAGGTTTGTCTGTCTGGCTTTGACCTTCAGGCTTTTTTAAGTTTGCACCTACAGGAGACAGAGGAAACTTGTGTGCAATGTGGCTTGAAAACCACACTGCCGTGCTTATTAATATTCAGGTTTCTTTGTGTTGACAAGGCCTGTTGGAAACTCCTGCTTCAGCCAATTATAGTTATAACCCCACCTTATAGCTCAGTCTCATTTAAGGAACCTCGTTACTGCTAAACAGTAGGATTTACAAGTATAAGTTATTTACCTCTAAATATTAATATTTCTGAACTTCAATTTTAATAACTTTATCAGAAACGTTTTAAATATCTGATTCAGAAGGTGTACTTTTTGTTGCTTTTTAGCAGTTGGAAAGAAATCCTAAAGAAAATAATGTTTAAATACTGTGACTGAGACTTTGAATTCAGTGTACTTGAGGATTTTTTTTTTAATGACCATTTTACCACCCATTTTATTTAAATACAGTTTTCAGCTTACAGAACACCATACAGTTTCTGTTGTAACTTTTCAACTCTAGCAAGCATAACCACAGACACTGTATGAATGGGCACGGCTGTGTTCCAATAAAGTTTTATTGACCAGAGCAGTTGGTAGCCAGATTTGGCCCACAAGTTGTAGCCTGTCCCTGCCTGTTACAGACCACCATAGACGGTGTGAAAAGAATCAGATAACTGTGTTTAACATGTCTCTCCGTAAAATAATACAAACTTAATTAATATAATACGAGACATTTTAAAAAATTACCCAGACTGTTCTATTGCCTGCAGTCTTTCTCACCATACGGTTTTTATGTTCACTTTAATACTTAAGATGAAAAAATTCAACGCTAAAAGCATTAAATTCATTTTCACATGAAATTCTATTAAGTTGATTTTTTGTTACTTTTAACTGATTAAACCAGTCTCATGATGTTAATAGTGACTTTTATAGACAATATTTAAATTTGGTTTGCCTTTCTTCTTTTCATCAGCTGCATGGAATACACATTTTCATGGTCTCTCCAGTATACTACATCTACATCTCCTCTCTGTCTGTACTTTAGATCATTTTAAAATATGTATTTTTTAGGAGACAGCGATTACAACAATTCTAGTAGGAAATCCTATCAATCACAAATCCATGTTTGCTGTTCCATGAGGCATTTTCAGGTATTATGTCAATTTGATGCGAAGAGTTTTTAAAACTCCTTTCCTCGGTGTTATGAACTTCAAGTACTTAATGACAAACAAATGTACCTTCCCTTCAAACTCTGAAAGCTGGACAAACTCCAGGGAGACCAGGAAACTCTTAGTCGAGCCTGTTAAGTCTAGATTTCAGATAACATGGTAATTTTACTTGAAATCGATAATCACAGCAGGCAATACAATTTTAGTAAGTTTTCAGTACTGTTTGTAAAAAAAGATTTGGGAGTAGTTTAATAGAAAGCTAAGTAGTTTTGCTAGTAATTACGGAGATAATATTGACTCTGTTCCCTAACATTGTTTAACTTTCCAAACCAGTTATTGCTGGTTGTCATATTTTGTAGCTTTGTTAAATAAAATGTTGGCAGATCCTTGACTGAGGCAGGACCACTGGTCATTGAGAAAGTAATTTGAAATGATATTTATTGATCTTAAATCATTCAGAAGGCTGTGGCCTTAATTTATCCTAAAATTGAAAATAAATAGAGCATTGCTCATTTGTTCTTTTGCAAGAATCTACAAGAATTGAGGGTAACAAGAGCAGCAGTCAATCTTTCCTTCTTATGATGAGAGTGGAAACCTAGACGTTTATCCTAGGATACTGATTTGGGAATTGGGGAGAAAGGAAGTATTCAGAATGTACTCTATGCCAGGCCGTATGTTACCTAACAAAACCTCAGCCCAGCTTTGTAGGGTGCAGGTGGCGATCATAATCCGAACATTTGTAACCCCCAAAATTCATGAGTTGAAATCCTAAGCCCCAGGGCGATGGTATTATGAGGTGGGGTTTTTAAGAGGAGATTAGGTCCAAAGGGTGGGGCCCTTGTGATTGGGATTAGTGCTCTTATGGAAGAGACTGCAGACAGCTCCCAAACCCCATTCCATCTCGTGAGGACACAGTGAGATGCTGCAGTCTGCAGCGGGAAGAGGGCCTCCCCTGGAACCCAGCCCCTGTTGGCACTGGTCTCAGACTCCAGCCTCCAGAACTGTGAGCAGTGCATCTCTGTTGCTTATAAGCGACCTGCCCTGTGGCAGGTGTAGCAGCTGGAACAGAGTCAGACCGTGGCCCCACGTCACGCACAGCTAACAAAGTACCACAGTGAGATTCCCACCCAGGCTTGACAGCGGAGCCCCTCCTTTCGACCACCAAGCCCGACACACCCCTCTTCTAACGATGGAGTCATACAGGACAGATAAACTGGCCTCATTCAGTCTTACAGTCTGCACAATTTGGGGCGGTGGGGTGCCATCTTCAGGAAGTGGGAGAAGTTGTTGAAGGAGATGTGGATCTGATGTGAGATGAGAAATCAAAACGCACTTCCAGTCTTAGAGGGGCTGCCTTATGAACTCCCAGCCCTGGGGAGACGCCACTTGAAACAGCCTCCAGTTTCTCTGCATCTCATCCCTGCAGTGAAAACACTGCTCACTGTTACCAGGCAGGGCAGTGTTTAATGTCTCAACACTTTGTGCTTTAAAAAGCGATACGTTCATAGAAAACAGACTTGGCGGCTGCCAAGGGGAAAGGGGTTTTAGAAGGCATGGGGAGGAGCTTGGGGTTGGCAGATGCAAGCTTTAAGTATAGAATGGAAGGATAAGAAGGCCCTACTGTGTGCCACAGAGAACTACAGTCAACATCCCGTGATAAACCATAACAGAAAAGAACATTTTAAAAAGAATGTATCCATGTATGGAACTGAATTACTTTGCTGTACAGCAGAAATTGGCCTTTACCGGTGGCTCAGCAGCAAAGAATCTGCTTGCAATGTGGGAGGTAGCCCACAGTGGAGGAGATGCAGGTTCAGTCCTTGGATCGGGACGATCCCCTGGAGAAGGAAAATGGCAACCCACTCCAGTATTCTTGCCTGGGAAATCCCATAGACAGAGGAGTCTGGAGGGCTAAAGTCCCTGCGGTCGCAAGAGTTGGACACGACTGAGTGGCTCCACCACCACCACCCCACAGCAGAAATTCACACGACCGTGTAAATCAACTGGGTTTTGCTTAAACATCAATGAAGCAGTAACAGCAGTCCATAATTTATGCAGTCTTTTTTAAAAAGGAAATATGTCTGTAATTAATACAGAAAGCAGTTGAAATTGTACAAAATAGCCCTACGAGAGGATTCTGACCTACACATGTAAAGACGTCCCCTCTGTAAGGTCGCAGGTCTGCGGCACGGCCACCCACACAGGNTTAAGATGGTTATGGTGATTGCCCTTGGTTTGGAGTTTGTTTTTCCTCCATAGTTTTAGCAGAAGAAGCAAACTCAACTTGTATCAGTCATGGTCAGCACGTTCAGAGACAAGGTTTGTCTGTCTGGCTTTGACCTTCAGGCTTTTTTAAGTTTGCACCTACAGGAGGCAGAGGAAACTTGTGTGCAATGTGGCTTGAAAACCACACTGCCGTGCTTATTAATATTCAGGTTTCTTTGTGTTGACAAGGCCTGTTGGAAACTCCTGCTTCAGCCAATTATAGTTATAACCCCACCTTATAGCTCAGTCTCATTTAAGGAACCTCGTTACTGCTAAACAGTAGGATTTACAAGTATAAGTTATTTACCTCTAAATATTAATATTTCTGAACTTCAATTTTAATAACTTTATCAGAAACGTTTTAAATATCTGATTCAGAAGGTGTACTTTTTGTTGCTTTTTAGCAGTTGGGAAGAAATCCTAAAGAAAATAATGTTTAAATACTGTGACTGAGACTTTGAATTCAGTGTACTTGAGGATTTTTTTTTAATGACCATTTTACCACCCATTTTATTTAAATACAGTTTTCAGCTTACAGAACACCATACAGTTTCTGTTGCAACTTTTCAACTCTAGCAAGCATAACCACAGACACTGTATGAATGGGCACGGCTGTGTTCCAATAAAGTTTTATTGACCAGAGCAGTTGGTAGCCAGATTTGGCCCACAAGTTGTAGCCTGTCCCTGCCTGTTACAGACCACCATAGACGGTGTGAAAAGAATCAGATAACTGTGTGTTTAACATGTCTCTCCTTAAAATAATACAAACTTAATTAATATAATACGAGACATTTTAAAAAATTACCCAGACTGTTCTATTGCCTGCAGTCTTTCTCACCATACGGTTTTTATGTTGACTTTAATACTTAAGATGAAAAAATTCAACGCTAAAAGCATTAAATTCATTTTCACATGAAATTTTATTAAGTTGATTTTTTGTTACTTTTAACTGATTAAACCAGTCTCATGATGTTAATAGTGACTTTTATAGACAATATTTAAATTTGGTTTGCCTTTCTTCTTTTCNTCAACGCTAAAAGCATTAAATTCATTTTCACATGAAATTTTATTAAGTTGATTTTTTGTTACTTTTAACTGATTAAACCAGTCTCATGATGTTAATAGTGACTTTTATAGACAATAATTAAATTTGGTTTGCCTTTCTTCTTTTCATCAGCTGCATGGAATACACATTTTCATGGTCTCTCCAGTATACCACATCTACATCTCCTCTCTGTCTGTACTTTAGATCATTTTAAAATATGTATTTTTTAGGAGACAGCGATTACAACAATTCTAGTAGGAAATCCTATCAATCACAAATCCATGTTTGCTGTTCCATGAGGCATTTTCAGGTATTATGTCAATTTGATGCGAAGAGTTTTTAAAACTCCTTTCCTCGGTGTTATGAACTTCAAGTACTTAATGACAAACAAATGTACCTTCCCTTCAAACTCTGAAAGCTGGACAAACTCCAGGGAGACCAGGAAACTCTTAGTCGAGCCTGTTAAGTCTAGATTTCAGATAACATGGTAATTTTACTTGAAATCGATAATCACAGCAGGCAATACAATTTTAATAAGTTTTCAGTACTGTTTGTAAAAAAAGATTTGGGAGTAGTTTAATAGAAAGCTAAGTAGTTTTGCTAGTAATTACGGAGATAATATTGACTCTGTTCCCTAACATTGTTTAACTTTCCAAACCAGTTATTGCTGGTTGTCATATTTTGTAGCTTTGTTAAATAAAATGTTGGCAGATCCTTGACTGAGGCAGGACCACTGGTCATTGAGAAAGTAATTTGAAATGATATTTATTGATCTTAAATCATTCAGAAGGCTGTGGCCTTAATTTATCCTAAAATTGAAAATAAATAGAGCATTGCTCATTTGTTCTTTTGCAAGAATCTACAAGAATTGAGGGTAACAAGAGCAGCAGTCAATCTTTCCTTCTTATGATGAGAGTGGAAACCTAGACGTTTATCCTAGGATACTGATTTGGGAATTGGGGAGAAAGGAAGTATTCAGAATGTACTCTATGCCAGGCCGTATGTTACCTAACAAAACCTCAGCCCAGCTTTGTAGGGTGCAGGTGGCGATCATAATCTGAACATTTGTAACCCCCAAAATTCATGAGTTGAAATCCTAAGCCCCAGGGCGATGGTATTATGAGGTGGGGTTTTTAAGAGGAGATTAGGTCCAAAGGGTGGGGCCCTTGTGATTGGGATTAGTGCTCTTATGGAAGAGACTGCAGACAGCTCCCAAACCCCATTCCATCTCGTGAGGACACAGTGAGATGCTGCAGTCTGCAGCGGGAAGAGGGCCTCCCCTGGAACCCAGCCCCTGTTGGCACTGGTCTCAGACTCCAGCCTCCAGAACTGTGAGCAGTGCATCTCTGTTGCTTATAAGCGACCTGCCCTGTGGCAGGTGTAGCAGCTGGAACAGAGTCAGACCGTGGCCCCACGTCACGCACAGCTAACAAAGTACCACAGTGAGATTCCCACCCAGGCTTGACAGCGGAGCCCCTCCTTTCGACCACCAAGCCCGACACACCCCTCTTCTAACGATGGAGTCATACAGGACAGATAAACTGGCCTCATTCAGTCTTACAGTCTGCACAATTTGGGGCGGTGGGGTGCCATCTTCAGGAAGTGGGAGAAGTTGTTGAAGGAGATGTGGATCTGATGTGAGATGAGAAATCAAAACGCACTTCCAGTCTTAGAGGGGCTGCCTTATGAACTCCCAGCCCTGGGGAGACGCCACTTGAAACAGCCTCCAGTTTCTCTGCATCTCAGCCCTGCAGTGAAAACACTGCTCACTGTTACCAGGCAGGGCAGTGTTTAATGTCTCAACACTTTGTGCTTTACAAAGCGATACGTTCATAGAAAACAGACTTGGCGGCTGCCAAGGGGAAAGGGGTTTTAGGAGGCATGGGGAGGAGCTTGGGGTTGGCAGATGCAAGCTTTAAGTATAGAATGGAAGGATAAGAAGGCCCTACTGTGTGCCACAGAGAACTACAGTCAACATCCCGTGATAAACCATAACGGAAAAGAACATTTTAAAAAGAATGTATCCATGTGTGGAACTAAATTACTTTGCTGTACAGCAGAAATTGGCCTTTACCGGTGGCTCAGCAGCAAAGAATCTGCTTGCAATGTGGGAGGTAGCCCACAGTGGAGGAGATGCAGGTTCAGTCCTTGGATCGGGAAGATCCCCTGGAGAAGGAAAATGGCAACCCACTCCAGTATTCTTGCCTGGGAAATCCCATAGACAGAGGAGTCTGGAGGGCTAAAGTCCCTGCGGTCGCAAGAGTTGGACACGACTGAGTGGCTCCACCACCACCACCCCACAGCAGAAATTCACACGACCGTGTAAATCAACTGGGTTTTGCTTAAACATCAATGAAGCAGTAACAGCAGTCCATAATTTATGCAGTCTTTTTTAAAAAGGAAATATGTCTGTAATTAATACAGAAAGCAGTTGAAATTGTACAAAATAGCCCTACGAGAGGATTCTGACCTACACATGTAAAGACGTCCCCTCTGTAAGGTCGCAGGTCTGCGGCACGGCCACCCACACAGGCACGCCTGGCACCGCGTCATCGTCCTCAGAGGGCGTCTGCCGCAGGCTGAGCTCTTCCGGCTGCGTAGGATCTGGGAGTTGAGGTTGGCATCCCAAGACCTCCCGTGGTAGCCAGCACCTCCCACATCCAGGCTCTCCCAGGGAGCTCCTGGTCGCCTGGGGCATTCCATCTCCTTTTTCACACTCGCATTTTACCAGGAGCATGAGCATTAGGGTGGCACGCTTCCCCCAGTTTGGCAGGACTTCCCCTTTAAAACAGAAAGGCCCGTGTCTCAGGGACGCCCTTGGTCTGGGACCCACAGGAGCTTTTGTGCCAGGACTGAATTTAAGCATAAAGTCTTATGTATCACACAGGGGCTGGTTGCTTCCACAGAAATACTCTTATTTGAGGAAGCCACGTTTTACTCAATGTACAGAGATCCTGTTAGAAAAAAATGTGCCCTCGATAGAAGCAACCTAGGTATCCACAGACAGATGAATGTATAAAGAAGCTGTGGTACATACATGATGGGATATTACTCAGCTATAAAGAAAGGAACATGTTTGAGTTGGTTCTAATGAGATGGATGAACCTGGAGCCTATCGTACAAAATGAAGTGAGAAAGAGAAAAACAAATATTAATGCATATATGTGAAATCTTGACGATCCTATCTGCAGGGTGGCGAAGAAGACACGGCCATAAAGAACAGACGGGGACACTGAGGGAAGAGGGGGTGGGATGATTTGAGAGCATAGCGTTGGAATGTATGCGGTGCCAGACGTAAAGTAGGCAGCCAGGGCGCGTCTGCTGCTGAGGCAGGGGCTCACACCGGTGCTCTGCGACAGCGTGGCAGGGTGGGAGGAGAGGAAGGGAGTTTGAGGCGGAGGGGACGCACGCAGGCCTGTGGCTGGTTCGCGGTATTGTGAAGTCATCATCCTCCAGTTAAAGGTTTGAAAGAAGATGCACCCCCATGTCTTGCAGCGTTCCTGCATATTCCACTCTGTGTCTTTCACATCCGCCACCTTCACTCGGTCCCTGCTCCGGAAACAAATGAGTAATTGAAGCCAATTGCGACCTTTCCTTACGTCTTCAAACCTGGCTTCAGGCGCATCTGCCTTCCTACCAGGAGGCTTACTCCTAATGAGTAGTCTGAAACATAATATGCCTTTCAATAGGATTTTATAAAGGGGAAATCCCTGAATTTTAAAAGATCTTTCATATAGAGGCCCACACAGGAGAAAGGAGGAGATAATGTGACCTCCTATCTTCTATTCTTTTTTTTCTTTTCTCTTGAGTGGATTTTTAAAAGTTTCACTGGAGTGTGGTTGGTTTCAGATGTTGAGTTAGTTTCAGGTCCACAGCCCAGTGAGTCAGTTGCACGAGTGCATACGGCCGTTCTTTCTTAGGTGCTTTTCCCATATGGGTCATTGCGGAGTGCTGAGGAGAGGCCCCTGTGCTGTTGGTCCTTGCTGGGCATCTGCGTTGCACGCAGTAATGTCTATGCCGATCCCAACCTCCCAATTTACCCCTCCCCCTCCACCATCCCCCACTTGGTTACTGGAGGTTTGTTTTCTACATCTGTGAGCCTATTTCTGTTCTGTAAATAAGTTCATTTGTACCATTTTTTTAGGTTCCACATATAAGCGACATCATATGTTTGCCGTTCTCTGACTCCGCCTAAGATGATCATCTTGAGTCCATCCATGTTGCTGCCGGTGGCATTATTTCATTCTTCTTTATGCTGCTGCCGCTGCTAAGCTGCATCAGTCCTGTCCAACTCTGTGTGACCCCAGAGACGGCAGCCCACCAGGCTCCCCCGTCCCTGGGATTCTCCAGGCAAGAACACTGGATGGGTTGCCATTTCCTTCTCCAATGCATGAAGGTGAAGAGTGAAAGTGAAGTCGCTCAGTCGTGTCCGACTCCTAGCGACCCCGTGGACTGCAGCCCACCAGGCTCCTCGGTCCATGAGATTTGCCAGGCGAGAGCACTGGAGTGGGGTGCCATCGCCTTCTCCAATTCTTCTTTATGGCTGCTACTGATTATAGCAGCCAGTGAGCCCAACCAGAGAATTCAGGCAGCTGTGGAGCCCAGCCTACTTGCTGAAGTGGGAGTTATCAAGCATATGGTAACATTTCTTATCTGTAGATGACAAAAAAAATCTTGGCCTTCTGATTGGGGGTGAAATTCTTTTAGAAGTAGTAGTTGTGAAAGGCTTGAGATTCTAGAAGGCTGTGAAAATTGTGTGCCTTGGACAAGACATAGATTTCTGCAGCAGAACATTTAGAGCTTCTGTTTCTTCTTCACAAGCTCATTTTAATTCTGTTTGATGGATAAAAAGGGTGATGTCTCATCTTCATCATTGTCATCATCATCTCAGTGATGACCCCTCCTTTAGCACAGGGTGTGGAAAACACTGTGTAAATATATGTATGTGATGTATAATCTCACTCAGTCATTGCTATAAGCTCCCCAGATGTGTATCATTCTCATCACATAGATGTGAGACTGACCAAAGGTTCCAGCNGTGTAAATATATGTATGTGATGTATAATCTCACTCAGTCATTGCTATAAGCTCCCCAGATGTGTATCATTCTCATCACATAGATGTGAGACTGACCAAAGGTTCCAGCAGATCCGGACTCCTGTAACTGCTCAGTAGCAGAGCTGGGTCTCAAGCCCAGATTTGTGTGGCTGTGAAAACCAGGCATGGAAACCCCAGGGGCACCATCTCCCAGCTGAAGGAAACGTGGTGGCCCTCACTGCGGACTTCCCAGTTGGCAACGGAAGAAATTACCGTGTTTACACAACCAGAACCCTGAAAACTTGTGTTCAATGGACCTGAGGTCAAGCAAAATATTATATGTGGCTCCACTGGGTCTGAGAGAGCCTCGGGAGGAAAGCCAGAGGGAAAAAGCAGGAGGAAGTGAGGGGGACCCTCCAGCCCGTCTGGAGGGCATGGAGCCAGCCAGCCACCCGGTCAGACACCCAGGGAGCCACCAAGCCAGCCTCCTGGTCAACCACCAGGCCAGCCAGCTGGTCCCCCAGCCACAGACCTAACCAGCAGCCAGTCCCGGGGTCCCCGGCCCCCCAGCCAGCCACAGGGCTGGGCACAGACCCCACCCCGGAGCCGGCCGTCAGCAGCTCTGCAGCCCTTCTCTGCCTCCCTGCGGCTGGTTTCTGCTTGTTACTTTCTTGCCTTCCCGCCCCCTCCATCCCCATGGGACGATTTCTAGTCATTTTCTAGCTGAATTCAGTAGATAAAACGTTTATTCACTTTGTGGCCAATTTGGCCAGAAAACGTCTCTATTCCATGAAATACCGTGTCAACACATTCACGGTTCAGAATCGTGGGCGCACCCCTCGCGGCCCGTTGTGTGTCAGGCTGGATGAAATTAAAACGTCACCCTCCTTTTCCTCTGCTGTGGATTCCGTGGAGTTGCCCTCATCAGGCGGCACCGGCACTCAGCAGAAATGCCAGGCTTCAGAGTAAAGACCTGGCCCGTCCAGCCTCCCGAAGCCGTGCAGGCCTGAACCAGGGCAGAGGGGCGGGAGGAGAGTGTGCGTGTCTCCCTCTCTCTCTCACACGCACACTCAGACAATCACACGCACACGCACACTCAGACAATCTGGCTCCCTCTCTGCCACCTTCCTGAACTCACTCCCTCAGGCGCACCTGCCGACCCCAGAGGTGACAG
>SJYW01038329.1:89429-101412 GCA_006410735.1 Raphicerus campestris
GCCCCAGGCAGGCACACAGCCTCCCTCCAGACACGTGCCTATCTACCCGCCTTGTTTCCTCTCCTGCGTTCAAACTGAGTTACCGGCTTCCCTGGTGGCTCAGTGGCAAAGGAATCTGTCTTCCAAAGCAGGAGATGCAAGAGACTCTCACTGCCTGGTCTGCGAAGACTCCTGCACCACACCTGCTGAGCCGAGGGCTGCAGCTACTGAAGCCCACGGCCCTAGAGCCAGTGCTCCGCCCCAAGGAGGGGCCGCTGCAGCGGGAAGCCCCTCGCATGGCGACTAGAGAGGAGCCGCTTGCTCGCTGCAACTAGAGAAACCCCACGTGCAGCAGCGGAGACCCAGGGCAGCCAAAATCAAGCAAATAAAAAATTTTAATGTTTTTTTAAAAACTGAATTAAAAGAGAAAAGGTGCGCCTGAAGCTAACAGAGCATTGCAACTCAGCTCCACTCCAACAAACAGTTCAGTTTAAAAGAAGAGGAACAGGGGAGAAAAGTCAAATAGGGACAGAGCAGAAGGCCTGGATCTGCGGAGATTCGCAGGTCTTCCCAAAACGATTGATGCTGGTGAAATCTATCTCAGGCATTTCGCAGGTGCTTCGTATCTCCAGCAGGACACGAGAAGCCGTAACAGCCACTGCTTTCCAGGAAGGGGGTCAGGGTATTATAGGTTGGAACTGGGAAGAAAGGTTTTTACCAGCTTCTTTCAGCATCTTGTGAATTTTAACCATATGCAACTACCATACTTTTGGAAAATAAAAGCTACCACCCAAACAACACAAAATTCTCTCCAGCAGACACTCGGAGGGCAGTTAGGTGAACCATCTTCACCCAAAGAATACCTTGCCTTTGGATAATAATAGCACAAGTGAGTTCATAAAGATGCTGGAAACACCGGTACCGCCTTGTCACCCACAAAGATGGAGCCCAGATGTGGTGCAGAGCTCTTTTTTAATTTTTATTTTATATTGAAGCATAAGTGATTTACAAGGTTAGTTTCAGGTGGCTTACTGGGGAGGTATTCTGTTTTCTTTTTTTTTTTTTCAAACCTCGTTTCTGACTGATTTTAGGATGCCAAGAAGTAGGCGCTGGCTCGGGCCCTGGAGGCTCCAGGCCACCAAAGGGCTACCTGAACTCAAGTGAGCAGATGGGTTCTGGCCCTGCCCTGGCACAGACTGGCCTTGACCTCTCCGTGGCTCCTTTTCCTCTTCTACAAAGTGTGACTTGTAGGGTCGCTCAGATGCTCTGATCTGTGGTCCTGTGGGGTGCCCCGCAGCCCCGGCAGACACAGCTTCTGCCCCTACCGCCCAGAGAGCCTGAAACACTCACGTGGAGGCTGCCTTCCTGCTCCGATTCTGGGGTTATTTGTCCAAATGCCTGCCAGCCCCCATCCAGGGTAGACAATGTGTTTTGCACAGGGCGTTTCCAGCCAGAGGGGCTAGACAGGAAAATGATTCAGAGTAATTTGCGGACAGACGCTGAGATTAATTGTTGTGTTTCTGTTCATTATACTGGTGTATTCTGTGTGTTCTGTTTACCATTAACAGCCTCGTGCTGTGTGATCCTGGCTCTCCAGTTACGGCATAGAGTATTATGGTCTTGATAAAAATGAATAGATCAGAGGCAACAGCACATGGTAGTGTAGGCGCAGGCTCTTCAGGAGAGCCATCACAGAGGCGGCCTTAAACGTGCCTGGAGCTCGGGACTTCCCTCACAGTCCAGCAGTTAAGCCTGGGCTTCCACTGCCCGGGCGTGGGTTCAATCCCTGGGTGGGAAACTAACCACGTGCCAAAAAGTTTAAAAAAAAGAAAAAAGAAAGGAGGGAAGGAAGGGAAGATGAACGAGGACCTCCCTGGTGTCCCAGGATCAGAACCTGCCCGCCAGTGCAGGAGACGCGGGTTCAGCCCCCGCTCCAGGAAGGTCCCACACGCCGTGGAGAGCTGAGCCCGAGGCCGCGGCTACCGAAGCCCGAAGCCCGGGGTCCAGAGCCTGTGCTCAGCGTCGACAACAGCCGCGGGAGTGAGAAGCCCGAGCGTCGCACCGAGGAGCAGCCCCACCGCCCACACCCAGAGGGAGCCTGCTCGCAGCGAAGAGCGCCCAGCGCGGCCCAAAATCAATAAATACGTCTTTAAAAGGGAGAAGTGATGACGCTGTTGGAGGAACACAACGCGCTGGATCGCGTCCTCCCAAAATTCAGGTGTGCAAGTCCTAAACCCGGCAGGACCTCATTTGGGAATGAGGTGGTTGCGGACGAGCTTTGTGAGGTGGTGCTGGGGTCCCCCAGGGTGACTGGCGGCCCCTCAGGAGGACCTGCGGGCTCAGACGGCCCAGGAGCAGGGAGGCGAGCAGGCGGCCCAGGCCAGGATAACGGGGCGCAGGGCCGCTCTCGGGGCGTCTCCCTGACACATCAGGGGGCTGGGGTCAGAATAACGGGGCACAGGGCCACTCTCGGGGTGTCTCCCGGACACATCAGGGGGGCTGGGGTCAGAATAACGGGGTGCAGGGCTGCTCTCGGGGCATCTCCCGGACACATCAGGGGGCTGGGGTCAGAATAACGGGGCGCAGGGCCGCTCTCAGGGCATCTCCTGGACACATCAGCGGGGCTGGGGTGAGAATAACGGGGTGCAGGGCCGCTCTCAGGCCGTCCCCATTGCCCCAGCACAGGTCCCCACGTCCAGGCCCCGACACTGCGGGCCGAGAGGTCCGAGCAGGTGACGCTCAGCCCCCGGACGAAGCTTGCTGAAACCCCCTTCCTGGAGGNATAACGGGGCGCAGGGCCGCTCTCGGGGCATCTCCCTGACACATCAGGGGGCTGGGGTCAGAATAACGGGGCGCAGGGCCGCTCTCGGGGTGTCTCCCGGACACATCCGGGGGGCTGGGGTCAGAATAACGGGGTGCAGGGCTGCTCTCGGGGCATCTCCCGGACACATCAGGGGGCTGGGGTCAGAATAACGGGGCGCAGGGCCGCTCTCAGGGCATCTCCNCGCAGGGCCGCTCTCGGGGCATCTCCTGGACACATCAGGGGGGCTGGGGTCAGAATAACGGGGCGCAGGGCTGCTCTCAGGGCATCTCCTGGACACATCAGCGGGGCTGGGGTCAGAATAACGGGGCACAGGGCCACTCTCAGGGCATCTCCTGGACACATCAGCGGGGCTGGGGTCAGAATAACGGGGTGCAGGGCTGCTCTCAGGCCGTCCCCATTGCCCCAGCACAGGTCCCCACGTCCAGGCCCCGACACTGCGGGCCGGGAGGTCTGAGCAGGTGACGCTCAGCCCCCGGACGAAGCTTGCTGAGACCCCCTTCCTGGAGGCTGGTGTGGGACGCCTGAACTGGCCTTCTAGAATCTTCTCTTGTATGTTGTTTTTTTTAATTCCACATGTAAGCAACAACATCGTATGATATTTGTCTTTGTCCGTCTCATTCGCTTTCCTTAGTCTGATAATTTCTTACAAACAAACTTATTTATGAAACAGAAATAGACCTACAGACATAGAAAACAGACTCACTGCTGCTAAAGAGGGAAGTGGGAGAGAAATAAACTGGGAGATTGGGGTTAGCAGACACACACACCACGTATGCCTGTGGCCAGCTGATGCTGATGTATAGCAAAAACCATCACAATACTCTAAACTAATTATCCTCCAATTAAAACAGATAAATTAATTTTTAAAAAATAAATAAAATAGACAAGTAGCAAGGTCCTACAGTATAGCACAGGAAATTCTACTGTATATTATGTAATAACCGATAATGAAGTAACATCTATACCTATATATATTCTTTTTTGGATTCTTTTCCATTAAATTAAAAAAAAATAGCATATATAATCAGATATACTTTTGCAAAAATTATTAGTTTTAAAGAGAATCTTTTATACATGTTATTTTGTTGTCAAAATGTGATAAAATAATATGAATATTTTTACTGCACACAAATTATTAAAAATGATGAATGCTTAATTACGAGGATCTGGGTAATGTATCTGGTTTCCACAATTGTAACTTGATTGTTGATCATCAAATGAAACCAATAAATTCCTTAAAATAAAATGACATTGTTGTTTAAAAAAGAAAAAAGAGTTTTCTCTTGCCTCCACTAACTCTGCTAGGAGTCATCACCCGCTGGAGGATCAGGGAAGGCTTCCAGGTCCTTGAGACACGGAAGAAATGGAAACGAATCTATTCCGTGGAGAAAGGCAACTGTGAACAAAGATGGTGGGTGAGGCCAGCCAGAGCCAGCACCCCCAAACTTCCAGGTTCAGAGGGGCGGGAACCAGCAGGGGGCTGCTGTCCACAGCAGACTTAGAAGCGGCTGGACTGCAGGCTGCAGAACCCGCTGGAAACTGCCAGAGATGGCAGGGCCTGAGCTCAGCAGTGCTGAGATGCGAGGGCCCCCGGGGCCCATGAGAGCCTCTGGGGATGGCGGGATGGCCTGGAGGCAAGGTCTCGGGACGGCGGGCATGGGGACAGCCTGCCACAATGGACCTCAAAATGCTCCGGGAAGCNTGCAGGCTGCAGAACCCGCTGGAAACTGCCAGAGATGGCAGGGCCTGAGCTCAGCAGTGCTGAGATGCAAGGGCCCCCGGGGCCCATGAGAGCCTCTGGGGATGGCGGGATGGCCTGGAGGCAAGGTTTCAGGACGGCGGGCATGGGGACAGCCTGCCACAATGGACCTCAAAATACTCCGGGAAACNCTGAGATGCGAGGGCCCCCGGGGCCCATGAGAGCCTCTGGGGATGGCGGGATGGCCTGGAGGCAAGGTCTCGGGACGGCGGGCATGGGGACAGCCTGCCACAATGGACCTCAAAATGCTCCGGGAAGCAGAGGGACGTAACACTTGCCCATCCGTGACTGAGAGCTTTGAGGGCATTAGTCCATCCAATGCTCACAAGCCCTTATGGGTTGAAGACAGTTTTTGCCCCTGGTTTATAGGTGAGAAAAGTGAGGCTAAGAAAGGTTCATTAACTCACCCAGCATCCTGCTGCTGGGAGTTGGAGAACTGGAATTCAACCCAGGCCCTCCAACCCCAAAGCCCATAAAACTTTTTCAAAGACATATTTAATAACAATGTAATGTAAGAGACTCTTGAATTGTTTTTTTTAACACTTCTTTCAAACTTTCTAAACATGCCATAAAAATGCACAGATCTTGGATGTTGATTTTGATGGATTTGGACAGTTGCGTCCATCTGTGTAACCACCTCCCAAAACAAGATGTAAAACATTCCTTTCGCCCCTGAACGTTCCTTTCTGCCTCTTTCCTGTCAATTCCCCTCCCGACCCCTGGAGACATATTCTGATTTCTATCTCTGCAGTTTGCCTCCTGTCAAGCCTGTCTGAAGCGAGTGCCTAATCTGCTGTATCTGGCTTCTCTCAGCACATTCAGGGGGATTCATCTGTTTTATTGCGAGTATCAGTAGTTCAAAGCACTGTGTACCTCTGAGCGCCTGATCAGCAGGTAAGTACTGTGTTGGCAAAACTTTTGAGAGTATCCATGGGCTGTCCCCCTCGGCTTTCTCAGAAGCTGACCTGCATCCTAGCCCATGTGCCCGAGAGGAAGTCAGCGTTGCCTGCAGAAGGAAATCCAGGAGAAGGCCAAAGTAGCTGCTTTCCCTCGGGCACAGCTTTTGGATTAACTTGGCCACATCACGGCTCTCAGACCACACCTTGGACAACAGCTTCTTATTGGCCGTGGTGTTGTTTCCAATGCAATGACCTTTATCCAAAAGCACACTGAGTAAATATGCTGAGGTCTGTGATATTTTGACCTCCAAGCAGATGAAAACACACCAGCAACTTGGTCAACACGGCAGCGTCTTGTCCGAGATGACCTTGTGGCACAGATTTGAAGTGTTCACCTGCATGGACCCAGCTGGCTAAGGAGATGCAGAACCGCACCTCCTCTGAGCCTCAGCTTTCTAGTTACAGCTGCCTGGTCCCAGGAACCCAAGAGCGCAGGCTTTACTTCTCCCTGCTGACGGCTATCTGTGTATTCCTCGAGGGGCAGCTTGAGAGCAGAGTACCTGTGAGCTCAGAGTTGAAAACTTGGTGATACAGACATGAAGAGAGAAGGATGAACTCTCAAAGAATGATCCTCCCCTGTCCTCTTCCCTGCTGCTGCTGCTGCTGCTAAATCGCTTCAGTCGTGTCCGACTCTGTGCAACCCCATAGACAGCAGCCCAACAGGCTCCTTTGTCCCTGGGATTCTCCAAGCAAGAACACTGGAGTGGGGTGCCATTTCCTTCTCCGATGCATGAAAGTGAAAAGTGAAAGTGAAGTTGCTCAGTATCCGACTTTTAGCGACCCTATAGACCACAGCCTACCAGGCTCCCCTGTCCATGGGATTCTCCAGGCAAGAGTACTGGAGTGGGGTGCCATTGCCTTCTCCGAGTCCCCTTCCCTAGACCCCTCTTAGTCCTTAGGTGAGTTCAGAACAGACCTTCATCCCTTTGCATTCTGTGTAGAAACTAGATTTATGTGCCTTCGTGTGTGATTACTTGTACGTGTGTGAGCTTAGTTGCTCGGTTGCGTCTGACTCTCTGTGACCCCATGGACTGGAGCCCACCAGGCTCCTCAGTCCACAGGATATCCCAGGCAAGAATCCTGGAGTGGGTTGCCATTCCCTGCTCCAGGGGTTCTTCCCAACCCGGGGACTGAACCCCGGACCTCCTGCACTGCAGGCAGATTCCTTGCTGTCTGAGGTACCAGGGAAGTCCTTACTTGTGTGTACTTATTTTAATTGTTCAGTTTGACAGTTTTCTGCCTGTGGAAACAGTTGACATATCTTGGATACATCATAATTTTTTTCACACTAAAATTGTTGAGAAAAAAATTTTTTCTTGAATGACTTTGCCCTTAGTAGCAAATCCTGAGGGATGGATTCGTTGGTTCAGCAGGGACCTGTGGCTTTAGATTTCAAAACTGGGATCTGCAATGAGCTTGAGTTGTCTATCACATTAAGCTCCTGCAGTCTGTCCATGAGCGGGGACTTTTTTGTAAAATCAATGTAGGCAGAAAGCACCGGTGAAGAACAGCGGCTCCCTGGTGAAGAACAGGGGCTCCTTCCCCTCCCAGAGGCAGGAAGGCGGGGAGGGGAGGAGAGAGGCGTAAGGCGTGCAGAAGCCTCGGTGTCCCCTCCAGGCCAGGGGGTACCACGTGCAGGGCCACGGCCACCGACCAGTGTTCTTGGCCTCCTTGCTGGTGCTGCTGCTGCTGCTAAGTAGCTCAGTCGTGTCCGACTCTGTGCAGCCCCATGGACTACAGCCCACCAGGCTCCTCCATCCATGGGATTTTCCAGGCAAGAGTACTGGAGTGGGCTGCCATCGCCTTCTCCACTGGCCTCCTTAGTCAGTAGGAAAAAAAAATTTTTTTCTTTTTTTCTTTTGTTTCATTGGACTTTTTTCCCCACTGGGAGTCAGTGGAAATTGATCCAAGCCAAAGTCGGAATTCAGGCAAGGCTTTACTGGGGCCCCTGCTCAGCAGGAGGGAGGGAGAGCAAGCAGCAGGCGCCCTGCTCACGCACTCCCGGGGGTGCGGAGGGGAGCTGGGCCTTGGGTGGGTGCAGGTGGGGGTAGCCCGGGCTCGGGCTGCAGGGTGTCTTCGGGTCCGCCCGCCCCTTTGGTTGGTGGTGCTGAGTGCAGGGCACGTGCCCAGTG
This sequence comes from Raphicerus campestris, assembly GCA_006410735.1. Classification (NCBI taxonomy): domain Eukaryota; kingdom Metazoa; phylum Chordata; class Mammalia; order Artiodactyla; family Bovidae; genus Raphicerus; species Raphicerus campestris. The sequence continues at coordinate 97,083 of SJYW01038329.1, forward strand.
CCCTGCTTTTGCTCCCTGCTCTTCAGAAGCAGCAGGTGGGTCTTTGCTCTTCTCAGGCCTTATTGTCCATAATTTGCCCCAGCTTTACAGACACACAGTTATCTTTAGTCTTTTATCATTTCTGTGTATTCTGTCGCTGGAGGAGAGTTGTGTCCAGGTACAAACACTGTGGCCAGGGGCCCCAGGGCCCAGCCTCTCTCAGCACTGGGCATTGACTCCTCGGAAGAAACCCAGGCCAGGCCCGCAGGAGGGAGGCCTTGGCGGTCAGCTCCCGAGGCGTCCACAGACACCGCGGCCAGCACCCGGGGGCTCAGGGCCCGTCTCACAGGACCAGAGGGGCCACCCCCAGTGTGGGGTCCTCGGTCACAGCGGCCAGACCTGAGAGGACATTTCCCCAGAACCTCACCCTGGGGACCCCCACCACAGGGCAGACCCTGGACCCTCAGCAGGCATCACCACGTGGGCACCTCACCGGCCCTTCTTCCGCCCCTCAGCCACTCTCAGGGGCTTCCCAGGTGGCTGCAATGGGAGAGAGCCTGCCTGCTGATGCAGGAGGTGCAAGAGACGCAGGTTCGATCCCTGGGTTGGGAGGTTCTCCTGGAGAAGGGATAGGCCACCCACTCCGGTATTCTTGGGCTCCCCTGGTGGTTCAGATGTTAAAGCAACTGCCTGCAATGCGGGAGACCAGGGTTTGATCCCTGGGTCCAGAAGATCCCATGGAGAAGGAAATGGCAATCCACTCCAGCACTCTTGCCTGAAAAATCCCATGGACGGAGGAGCCTGATAGGCTACAGTCTATGGGGTCGCAAAGAGTCAGACACGACTGAGCGACTTCACTTCACTTACCAAGGGTTCTTAGGAGGGAAGGGAGAAGAACCGAGAGGAAGGGGGTTAATTTTGCTCCCCAGCTAAGACAGTGCAGATGAGGGAAGGCCCACTCACAGGCTCAGGGCCTGAAAAGTAGGGTGTGCTCGCAAGAATTCCCGGATGGAAATCTCACGTCTGCAAAGTGAAAGTGTGAGTCGCTCAGTCGAGTCTGACTGTGTGTGACCCCACGGACTGCAGCCTGCCAGGCTCCCCTGTCCACGGGATTCTCCAGGTGAGAACATTGGAGGGGGCTGCCGTTTCCCATGTCCGACTCTGTGACCCCACGGACTGCAGCCTGCCAGGCTCCCCTGTCCACGGGATTCTCCAGGCGAGAACACTGGAGGGGGCTGCCATGCCCTCCTCCTGGGATCTTCCCGACCTGGGTGGAGCCCAGGCTCCTGGAGTGGTTTTAAAATAAACAATGATGAGAGGCTGTCATGCCTTGTTTTCTACTGTTTATATACTTAGGCTCATTCACTACCTGTTTCTAAGAAGGGATTTAAAGACTCTGCTGATATTAATTTGTAGAGGTTCTCAGGAAACATGTATGCTTTGACACTTCAATCAGTATTGCAGTGCTGGCCCAAGTTACTGCTAATTCTGGTTAACATGATGGGCTTGCCTGGTGACTCTGTTGGTAAAGAATCANAACTCATTGGAAAAGACCCCGATGCTGGGAAAGATTGAAGGCAGGAGGAGAAGGGGACGACAGAGGATGAGATGGTTGGTTGGATGGCATCACCGACTCGATGCACATGAGTTCGGGTGGACTCCGGGAATTGGTGATGGACAGGGAGGCGTGGTGTGCTGTAGTCCACGGGGTCGCAAAGAGCTCGACATGACTTAGCAACTGAACAATAACATCAACAATTATTGCAAAGATAACCTTTTCTTTCTTTTTTGTTGTTTGCTGTGCTGCGCTCCTTGCAGGATCTTAGCTCCCTGACCAGGGATTGAACCTGGGCAGTGAAAGCCCTGGGTTGTTGGCACTGGACCACCGGGGAATTCCCAAAGATGATTTTCTTGAAACGTTTCTGGAGCAGAAAGCTGGTGTCCTCCTTGCCTCTCTCCCTCTGGCTCTGAGCAGAGGCAGCCAGCTTAGGGACGCAGCAAGCCCCCAGCCTGAAGGCGCTTTCTCTAGAAGCCCTTTCTCATCGGAGCCGGCTGGCCGCAGCGGAGAGCCGCATGCTGGGGCCTGCAGGGTCGGCCTCCGCCCTGGGCAGTGGTCGGGTTTCCTTCCAGCCTGGGCACATGCCGGCTGGGGTCCGGAAACGCGCTGCCCACTCGTCTGCTATGCCTGCTAAATAATAATGCCAGCAAGAGCAGCGATGAGTGGTAACAACGGTCGATCGCATGGCCTCAGCATCTGACAGGGCCCGATGCTGGGCTCAGTGTTGAAGCTAACTGTTCTCCTTTAATCCTCAATACACTCATGGAGGCTAAACAGCCTTCCCAGACCCAGCCCAGCTGGGAGGCTCTGAGCCCCAGCCCACTGAAGCCTCTCTCCTAGGCCCATGGCCTGGGCCTTCAGAAGGGGCTGTATTTAAAATTCCAGGGGGGTGGTGGGACGGGCCGGGAAAGGCTGTTGCGGCCCTGCTGGCCTGGTCCCCAGGGGCTGTCCTTGTTGGTGAGGGTCTGCCATAGACGATGGCAATGCCCTGTGCCCACCTCTTCATGCCAAAGGTTCAGGGAAAGGTCTTGCTCTCTGAAAGATCAGAAGGAAAGCCATGCAGCTGGTAAATGCGTATCAGAGGAAGGCAGAGTCTGTCGTTCCCATGGTGGACACTCAAAATTGTGCTCTGAACTTGCCAGAACTCTGTCTCTGGGCTTCGTGGACATGGTCACTGTCTTTCGGGGGAGGTGTTTCCCATGATCATTTTCTCCAAAATGTCTGTCTCAAGTTCTTTTTTAAAAAATTGATGGAATAAATTTATTTTTCACTTGGTTTCTGTGGTGTGAGTTCTCCACTGCGGGCCTGGCTCTCTCTAGCAGCACTAAGCAAGGGCTTCTCTTCTCTGCGGTGCACAGGCGTCTCACCGTGACGTCTTCTCTTGGTGCAGAGCACACGCTCTAGACACACGAGCTTCAGCAGTTGTGGCGCACGGGCTTAGCTGTTCCTTGGCGTGTGGGATCTTCCCGGACCGGGGATTGAACCTGTATCCCTCGCGTTGGGAGGAGGATTCTTATCTACTGAGCCACCAGGAAAGTCTTATCTCAAGTTCTTGAGTCCTAGATTTTCAGGCCATGTAAAACGTAGGTGTAAAAACGATTTCTCCCTAAATCTCTTTTTCTCTATCATCTCAATAGTTAAAACACCCTTTGGAACCTGAATGATTGAGGTGCTGGCAACACATGCGTGTGTGTCTTAGTCGCTCAGTCACGCTTGACTCTTTGTGACCCCATGGACACTAGCCAGCCAGGTTCCTCTGTCCCTGGGGCTTTTCCAGGCCAGAATACTGGAGTGGGTTGCTATTCCCTTTTCCAGGGGATCATCTCAACCCAGGGAGTGAACCTGGGTCTCCCGCATTGCAGGCTGATTCTTTACCAACTGAGTCACCAGGCAAGCCCATCATGTTAACCAGAATTAGCAGTAACTTGGGCCAGCACTGCAATACTGATTGAGGTGTCAAAGCTTACATGTTTCCTGAGAACCTCTACAAATTAATATCAGCAGAGTCTTTAAATCCCTTCTTAGAAACAGGTAGTGAATGAGCCTAAGTATATAAACAGTAGAAAACAAGGCATGACAGCCTCTCATCAGTGTTTATTTTAAAACCACTCCAGGAGCCTGGGCTCCACCCAGGTCGGGAAGATCCCAGGAGGAGGGCATGGCAGCCCCCTCCAGTGTTCTCGCCTGGAGAATCCCGTGGACAGGGGAGCCTGGCAGGCTGCAGTCCGTGGGGTCACAGAGTCGGACATGGGAAACGGCAGCCCCCTCCAATGTTCTCACCTGGAGAATCCCGTGGACAGGGGAGCCTGGCAGGCTGCAGTCCGTGGGGTCACACACAGTCAGACTCGACTGAGCGACTCACACTTTCACTTTGCAGACGTGAGATTTCCATCCGGGAATTCTTGCGAGCACACCCTACTTTTCAGGCCCTGAGCCTGTGAGTGGGCCTTCCCTCATCTGCACTGTCTTAGCTGGGGAGCAAAATTAACCCCCTTCCTCTCGGTTCTTCTCCCTTCCCTCCTAAGAACCCTTGGTAAGTGAAGTGAAGTCGCTCAGTCGTGTCTGACTCTTTGCGACCCCATAGACTGTAGCCTATCAGGCTCCTCCGTCCATGGGATTTTTCAGGCAAGAGTGCTGGAGTGGATTGCCATTTCCTTCTCCATGGGATCTTCTGGACCCAGGGATCAAACCCTGGTCTCCCGCATTGCAGGCAGTTGCTTTAACATCTGAACCACCAGGGGAGCCCAAGAATACCGGAGTGGGTGGCCTATCCCTTCTCCAGGAGAACCTCCC
>SJYW01038329.1:103165-123398 GCA_006410735.1 Raphicerus campestris
GAGGACGGGCACAGGGCTGTCCTCTCGGGCTCGCCTCCTCTGCCCCCGTCTCACCGCGGCCCCAACACGCCCACGAGCCGCGCGCGCGGACGGCGGGGCCTCCACCGCGTGGCCCGGCCTCCCGAGCCAGCGAGGCCAGAGGCGGTGGGAGCGCCGCCTCGCACCCGCGGCCCCTGCTTCCAGCCCGCTGCGGCCGATGGCCGCCTGCGCCGGCTCCCGGGGGCTGGAGGGGCCGAGCTCAAGGCCCCAGTCGAGTTCACCCACACCGAGGCTGCGGCTGGGCTTGTGCTGTTCAATCTCCCCTTCCCATGCCCCCCAACCTTCCCGAACCTCCAGGACTCCTGCTCCTCCCTGGAGATTGGCGTCGTCTTCAGCCCCGAGCAGGGCCGCCTACATTCTTTTCCAAGAGGTTGAACATTGACTGATCCAATGGATGGGGGAAAAGCAGGAACAGTGGCAGATTTTATTTTCTTGGGCTCCAAAATCATTGCCAGTGGTGACTGCAACCATGAAATTAAAAGATGCTTGCTCTTTGGAAGAAAAGCTATGACCAACCTAGACAAGGTATTAAAAAGCAAAGACCTCACTTGGCCAACAAAGTCCCCCCAGGCACTTCCTATAGAAAAATCCCCTATAGTATGGGTTTTTCCAGTAGTCACTTATGGATATGAGAGTTAGACCATAAAGAAGGCTGAGTGCTGAAGAATTAATGCTTTCAACCTGTGGTGTTGGAGAAGACTCTTGAGAGTCTCTTGAACAGCAAGAAGATCCAACCAGTCCATCCTAAAGGAAATCAGTCCTAAGTGTTCATTGGAAGGACTGATGCTAAGGCTGAAACTCCCAATACTTCAGCCAGCTGATTCAAAGAGTTGACTCGTTTGAAAAGACTGGGAAAGACTGAAGGATGAGATGGTTGGATGGCATCACCGACTCATGGACATGAGTCTGAGCAAACTTTGGGAGTTGGTGATGGACAGGGAGGCCTGGCGGGCTGCAGTCCATGGGTCACAAACAGTTGGACACAACTGAGCAACTGAACAATAAAATGAACTTGGCTCTTGAGCCCTTGTTTCTGTTGAAGGTGGAAAACCTACTCTTGCCAGTTCAAAACAACCGGTTGCTTTCAGCATCAAAACCCTGCCCTCCTGGAATAACTGCTCATCGGGTGGCCGAAGTGATAGGCGGCTGCCCCGGAGTGTGCCCCTGTCCCCCCAGCCTCTGCGTGGCCCCCGTGACCACAGCTGGGCCACCAGGACTGGCTCGAGAGGTGCGCCTGGGACCACTCGGCCCTCTCCAGTGGGATTCTCCTGGACGGCTGGCGTCCCCGGCCACAGCCTGGAGAGGCAGGCTGTCAGGGCTTTGCTCTCCAGTGCCCTGACCTGTCCAAGGTGTCCACACCTCCACCTGTGTTTCGGGGCTCACTCCGAGTCAGAATCCCAGAACGCTGGGGGACGTCTCAGGGACCCCACCTCAAAACTCAGGTCCTGTCCTCCGCACACTGTCCTCCTCTCCTGTCCTCTGCACACTGTCCTCCTCTCCCAAGGCGGGGAGGCGGTGTTTCCATTGCTCCTCCTGGATACTCCACACAGAGGACGGTTCTGGACGTGTGCTCTCTGCCCTACCCCAGAGGCAGGCACCCTGGAGGCCAGACCCAGGCGCTGGGGGCCACTCTGGTTCAGGTGTCCCGGGGCCCCCGCCTGCAACTCCTGACAGTGGACACCAGGCCTGGGGCATTTCCTGGGGGTCCAGAGAGGACTGCGTCTCTCGTAGCTGAAGGCGTGGCTTTAACCCCTGGTCAGGGAACTAAGATCCAACAAGACGCAGCCCAAACCAACAGCAAAGCAAAAAGTCTGGAGTTCAAATGCACTTTTCTTCCTTAAGAACTAGGCTTTCAAAACATATCCACTTTAGGTAGTCAAAGCTGAGAGCCAGCTCAAAGCCACACTTTATTTTAGCAGCCTTCATGAGAGGTGATGGACCACAACCAATTGCACGCGTGGCAAGTGTACCATTTGATGAGTTTTGACTTACATAAGCATCCAGGAGGCAGCCCGCTCCACTGTACTTGCTGGAGAATCCCAGGAACAGGGAAGCCTGGTGGGCTGCCATCTATGGGGTCGCACAGAGTCGGACACGACTGGGGAGACTTAGCAGCAGCAGCAAGCATCCAGGAAACCAGCTCCCCAACCAAGATGACAAGACCGCTCCATCACTCTGAGAAGTCTCCTGTCGTCAGGAGCTTTGCTTCTAGTTTTGATGGGTTTCTCTTTCTGTCCTGGACAAGCCTCAGCCCATCTCCGTGGTGGGAGACGGAGGAGCTGCCCGGAAAGAAGACCCACTGGCCAGTGATGCCAGCCTTGTCTCAGGACAGAGTCCACCTGCACTGGCAGCTCGGAGGGAGGCCTGGCTTCTGAGGCCCAGAGAGCAGGGCAGGCGCTCTCCTGGCCCCAGGGTCTGGTGCAGCGAGGAATCCATGCACTCACGACCAGCAGGATGTGTCTCAGCAGAGAGTGCCCGGGAGAGAACTGCAGGGGGCTAGCCTGTTGAGAATGAAAACGCGCCAGGGCTGGGCCTGCGAGCGGAGCGCCAGGACTGGGCCTGTGAGCGGAGCCCCAGGGCGGGCGTGGATGGGCTGGCGGGCCGCAGACAGGACCGCAGCCGCGCTCCGGGGGCTCCCGGAGGCCTCAGGGCCCGGAACCCCTGGCCAGGTCTTCCTCACTGTGTCCTGGGTCGTGGGCAGCTTCCTGTCTTTTCATGTCACTATTTAGTTCTCTCTGTGCCCATGAGGTTTTTAATATTTATCTCTGTTCAGGCTGTGGGCTTACGAGCCCAAAACCCTCAGTCTGGTGTGTAATGTATGTCACTCATTTTTATTTTTTAACTTATGTATTGCATTTATTTTGGGCCGCACCCTACAGCTTGTGGAACGTCCCCAGCCAGGAGTCAAACCCGTGCCCCTTGCCTCAGGAAAATGGGCTTAACCGCTGCACCACCAGGGAAGTCCCTGGCAGTGTTCATTTCACTTCATGAAACTGACTCAGCTCTGACTCCACCCTGACTTTCCCCGGAATGGAGACATTCGGTCTCAGGCTCCAGGGACGCTGTTCTGTCTTACCTTTCCTGGGAATCTAACAATACCCTGTGGAAGTGCTCCCGGAACTCTGCATTGACGCTTTTTTTTTTCTTTTTTTCTTTTTCCTGCTTCATGTGCAGTTAAGATGTCCAAGAGAAGCTATTCCAATTGACTTCACTGGGTGTGAGGATATGAGTTTGTGGAAGTTCTTAAGGAACTTTTTGCTTTCCTGATAAAAGGATTAGATGCAAGCAGACAGCCCTTATTTCTTCCCCTCTTCTTCTAGTCTTGGCTGTGGATGGGATGGCAGGAGCCCTGGCCACCTTTTTGCAACCATGATGGAAAGCCCAAGGAAATCTCAGGGTTACACACTGTTAGTCTAGGTCTGTCAAAAAGCAGGCGCCTGGTGGCTCAGACAGTAAAGTGTCTGCCTACAATGTCGGAGACCCAGGTTTAATCCCTGGGTTGGGAAGATCTCCTGGAGAAAGAAATGGCAACCCACTCTAGTATTCTTGCCTGGAAAATCCCATGGACGGAGGAGCCTGGTAGGCTATAGTCTGTGGGGTTGCAGAGAGTCGGACACGACTGAACAACTTCACTTACTTAAGTGGGATTAAACATGCAAGGATTTCATTAGGGGAAATGCCTGCACGAGGGGAAGTAGGAAGGGATCTGAGGAAGACAGGGAGAGACGTCAGGATTTGATTGAGTCTGACCCCAAATGAAAGAGGGAGAGAAGGTTGTACTGTCAGGCGAGTGTATGCTCCTCGGTCTGTCTCATCACAACAAAGATTTGAAGTGACGGACACTGAAGCCCTCGGTGCACCACAGCTCTCGGGTCTTGGACTGTGTTACAGCTCTTAGACAAATCAGTGTTACAGCTCTATTTTATTGAGACGATAGCAGGAGAATCCATCCTCGAAGCTGAGGGCATGCCAACCCAAAGACGGGAAGAGAAGAGAGTGGAGGAGCGTGCTAGCGTGTGGGGGTGGAGAGAGAGAGAGAGCCCTTTGGCCCCTCTTTTTGTGGGTTTTTCCCTCCCCTGGGCCTGCCCTCTGCAGATTGGGCTGCCAGGAGTACTGTTTGTTCCACCTGAAGTCCTCATGCCCTTGACCTTCCCTTGACCTTCTTTTGTTCTATTTTCTCGGGCTTTTCCCTTCCTTGTCTTTTACCCACCGCCACTTTGGACTCCTGTTTCCTATTCTAGCTACCTAACATCTAAAGAAAGTCCAGTGAAGCCATCCGGGAGTCTTCAGACCCAAGCTGGCCGTCAGGGGAGACCCAGGTCTCCTAGGAAGGGTCTGTGTTGGTGCCTGTGAAGCTCCACCACTAGGAGGGAGTCGCCCACGGCTTAGGCACAAACATAACATTGAGATGAGTTTTTAAATGCCAACAGATGGAGCCTTTAGTTGGTTATGCTCCCTGCAGCTGCAGGACCATTAAGCGTATTCCTGCAGCCACAACACCAATCTTTGCATTGCTGAACCATCGCCCCAAACTAACTTCCTCTGGAACATTGGCTATCGGAGAAAGTAAGTTCCCACACGTCTGTAGATGCAATGTCCTATTTTCCAACTGGCCTCACTCACTGCCTGCATTCCTGACAGACACACCCGTCACTGCCCCATGAAGCCTGCCCCCACTGCTGCGGGGCTTCTCTCCTCCCTCCTTCCTCCCCCCATCCTTGCCTCTCCCCCCCCCNATGAAATGTCCTATTTTCCAACTGGCCTCACTAACTGCCTGCATTCCTGACAGACACACCCGTCACTGCCCCATGAAGCCTGCCCCCACTGCTGCGGGGCTTCTCCCTCCTTCCTCCCCCTACCCTTGCATCTCCCCTCCCCCGGCCTCCCCTCACTGTCTCCTAAAGAGCAGCTTAACTCTGTCTCCTTCACACTTGAACTCCTGCCAGTGCCCAACCCTCAAGGTCCCACCCTCAACCCCAAGTTGAAAGGCCTTATCAAGTTGTTTTTCCAGACCAGCACCATTCCCCGCCCCCAAGAGAATTCTGGAGCCAGGTGGTAAGATTGAGATTCCAGCTCACCGCACGGGTCCTTGCAAGCACACGCACGCGGCCACTGCAACTGTTCTCAAGGGCAGGGTACTCAGCCTCCCCCGACATGTACAAACTACTCAAAACTGGGACTCTCTCTTTCCATGTATAATTCAATTTTGTTACAAATCATTTAAAAATATAGAAAATTATCCAAAATAACACTCACCAAAAAACCATGTAGGTTTAACAAACGGTAACACAATTGAATCTTCTTTTGAGAAATAAATTATGACAGCTGATAATAATGACAATAATCTCAACACTTAGGGAGTGTTAAATATGTGCCAGCCTGTGTACTGAGTTCTTCATATGTATCAGCCCCTTTAACTCTCCTAAAATCTGTGAAGTATATATTACTGTTGTCCCGCTTCACAGACAAGGCACCTGGGCACAGAGGTGGTGAGTGACTAACAAATGAGACTCCCCCGGCAGCCTAGTGGCTAAAACCCCGCCTTCCAAAGCAGGAGGCCCAGGCTCACTCCCTGGATGGGAAACTAAGTTCCCAAATGCCACAGGCTGCTGCCAAAAAAAAATTTTTTTAGAGAGATATGTAAATATATGAGCCAAACTGTAAGCCCAGGCAGGCTAGCCTAGACCCAGTTTTGGAATCATATTCGATGTATTATTATGCTTAGAATATAATAATTACCCAACAAATATTTGTTGAAGGAATGAGTAAAGCTCATTAGTTTAGTGAGTCGATAAATCCGCGACTGGCTTGCAGTGCTGGGAGAGTCAAGCTTGAGGAGGTGAGATTTTGGGGGAGACCACCCAAGCCAAGAGAATCGTACATTTTCTGTTGAAATGCAGTGAGCTCGGGTCGGATGCTCTCTGACTCCCTCATCCGGCGGCTTCCTGCAGGGAGAGCCGTCCCTCCTGTATTAGCCCTTGCGGCCCACGCCTCCTTCCAGCGTTAGGTGGCTGGAAGCAAGGGGCCGCGGGTCAGCTGGGGCCGCGGGCGGGCCCCTGGAGGCCCGGAGCCGGAGCCGGGTCAGCGGGCGTCCCGCGCCCGCCCTGCAGGCTGTGGCTGAGGCCGTCACCTTCTCACTGCACCGAGGCCGGCCCGAGGGCGAGCGACTCAGAATTNGGACGCGGGCCCCTGCTGCGCCCCCGGAGCCGCGGGCGGGCCCCTGGAGGCCCGGAGCCGGGTCAGCGGGCGTCCCGCGCCCGCCCTGCAGGCTGTGGCTGAGGCCGTCAGCCGGCGCCTTCTTACTGCACCGAGGCCGGCCCGAGGGCGAGCGACTCAGAATTAGGCAGGACCGGGTGACCTTTGGTGACCTCGGAAGTCACGTGGCATCACTTCCACCTCATTCTCCCGGGCAGGGCAGTTCCCGGGGTCAGCCTGGGTTCAAGGGAAGGGAAGGCAGACCTCGCCCTCGGTGGGGGCACGCCGCCCGCAGTGTCAGCAGGGCGGGCCGGAGGCGGACGACGAGCCGCGGGCTCGGAAACGTGCGCTGTGCGGGTGTTCTTTCCAGTGGAGAAGAGCCTTTGATTCCTAGCCTCAACTGGGTCCCGTTAAAATGAGCGAGAATATGCAAATCTTCAGTCCCGTGGATGTGTGACATACAACACGATGGATAAAATCAGTAATATGGTGATGACTTTGTGGGGGAAGACGGCCATTAGGCTTACCGTGCTGGTCATTTCATAATGTACGCAAAGGTCAGTCATTGTGTAGCAGAACGTGGTATGGCAACGAGAGTTCAATAAAAATAAATAAATTACCATGGGGAAAAGTTGAATAAATGAAATACATGGGAGTGGACCTGGTCAGTGTGTCCAGCAGGAGGAGCATACACGTCAGCTCCCGCACAGCTAATGCCAGGCTCTGCCCTTTCCCTGCTCAAATGCTACCAGACCTAAACACCCTGGACCTGCAGGCAGCCGGAGTCCTCGCCAATCTCAGTCTCCATCCTTCCAGAGTGTTTTTCTCTCCAGTAATGTGGTCAGTCCCTCCCTCTGCTTCACTTTGTCTCAAGTCCAAGGTCATGAGGCTGCAGATCTGTAGTGCCAGCCCCACCCACAGCCTCATCAGTGAACCTGACTCAGAGGATCCGGCGCAGGCCAGGGTGCTGCACCCCCCTCATCTGCACGCAAAGAGCGGCTGCCTGGCTGGTCCGCACTCCCAGGATGGAGCAGAGGTGGCCCACACCTCGAAGAAGCAAAGGCAACAGCCCATTTGCCAGTTACTCTCCGCGGCCCGACAGAGAATCCCTGCTTCCCAGAAGGGAGCAGAAAACGTAACAAAGTGGAAAAGCCTCTGGAAGAGGAGGCTGTGACATCTTTGCTCGGAAGGAGAAGGGCAGATCGTTTTTCACACTCAGAGCGTGCACCTGGGGCTCTTCTGAGCGGCAGTAAGTGGAGTAAACCCTTCGTGTTTTCTTAGGTTGCAACCTTAGAAAGTGCTAAGTGTGCTGAGTTGGAGATAATCTGCTAAGGTTCTCGGTGCCCTGAGTATATGAAACACCCAGGCTCAGGGCAACGCTGCCTTATCCTAGACTGAACGCGGGAGAAGGCAGTGTCTTCTCGTTCTGAAGGCAAGTCAGCCGTTTCTTGGTCCTGTGACCACTCAGCTTCCACTGCCACTGCTGAAACAGCTTTGTGACTTGGCCACGTTTTTCCTAAGGAATGAGTTATTCAAGCTCTCTAATGTAATCATCCCAAGACGATCTTCCTTCATCGATTTAATAAAGAAAATTAAAGCGTGTTTCTTTTTGTTAATATCTTCAACTGCCATCTGCTTTCAATGTGGATCTAATCAGACCCCAGAAAGTATGAGAAACGGATCATGTTGACAAAGGAGTTTCTCTCTCCTTTTTAAAAAGTGTGTGAATAAAATTTTGAAATACCTATGAGGAGGGGAGGGGGAAAAAATCTGCCAGACTTTTTAGTTGAAAGAGATTTTATTTCACAGCAAGAGGTGGTCATGTAAAGCAATTCTTCCAAATATAGACCCCTGGCTTCCTGGTAACTGTGTTATTTTTAAGACTAATAAGGTATTTTCTGCTCATTTATTGTTTTCCAGAAACTCTCTGAAGTCTGGTTTTCAGTCCTACGTGTGTGTCTGGATATTGACACACACACACCCACCCTCCCACTGGCAGCTGCTGTTGCCGTTGTTTGCTGGATGGTTGGTTGGTTTAATGACTGGGCTGAAATGATCCTGCAAAGTCTAGCTTCCAGCTTGTCAGTCTTTCATGGACTTGCTCAGTTTTCTGCCACCTTGCTCTTCCTGTTTGGCCCGGGCCCCCAAGAAGTCACTTCAGCTGTATATAAGCTAGTTATTGGTTAAAGCTGGGCTTGACTTACTGCTATGCTCAGTATTCTTTAGTAACTGTGAGATGTCGATGAAATCTTACTGAAGAAATAGGAACCTGCCTAAAGTTGCAAAAATACGGTTGCAATCTTGGTCTTTCAGCATACGTCACTTTAAATGATTATCCAAGTTCTAGAAACTGTCTTTCAGATTTCAAGCTTTAAATGGAAAATAAACATGAAACCTGTCATTTACTGAGCCCATACTGGATACCTGGATGGACAGATGGCTGACGGATGGAAACAGAAAGAGTTACTGCTTTGGTGTACGCTGCTTTGTTATTATGGGAGATTAAATAGAAACAGTGAAAAACAAAGCCAAAACAGAAGCTGTGCTTGGCCCCCTAGGGCTGGCCAGGTTGTGACCTGGTGCAGTGGTTCATGTGTGGCTGGGAGTTGCTGTTAGCTTGGACTTCCCTGATGGCTCAGAGGGTAAAGCGTCTGTCTGCAATGCAGGAGACCTGGGTTTGATCCCTGGGTCGGGAAGATCCCCCCTGGAGAAGGAAATGGCACCCCACTCCAGTACTATTGCCTGGAAAATCCCATGGATGGAGGAGCCTGGTAGGCTACTGTCCATGGGGTTGCGAAGAGTCGGACACGACTGAGTGAATTCACTTCACTTAGAGTCCCGTGACTGCTGCTCTCTGACGGCCCCCAGGGGCGGGGGGCACGCCTTGGGCATCACACAGTCCTCAGCCTGCCAGGCCACTGGGCTCGCGTTTCTGAGCCTGGCTCCTGGGAGCTGCCCTTCTGTCAGGGGACTCCGCTGTCGGTCCATGTTCGGTGGGGGGTTGTGGCTAAGCCCCTCGAGTCCCTGGGTCTGTCTGATTCCCGGGGAACGCTTTCAGGTCGGCTCACATCCTGCTGTCATTGCCCACCTCCACCCTGGCGCCCGGGGCCTAGAGAACGTGCACAGAGTTGACTGAGATCCCCGGAGGTCTCCAGGGAGGCTTCTGCCTGCTTCTGTTAAACTCCGGTCCATGTGGCTGCTTTTCTTGCATCAGACTTTCCAGCTTCTCCGCTTCCTCCAGGACCCCGTGGGTGACGACACCCTTACGCATGGAGCTCTGCACTCCACGCTGGGTCAAGCGGTCCTCCCAGGAGAGTCTTCCAGGACACCCTCCGCCCCGACCCATGGGTGGCGACACCCTTACGCGTGGAGCCCTCCACTCTGCTCCGGGTCAAGCGGTCCTCCCAGGAGAGCTCTGAGCTCTGTATCTTTAGGCTTACCTTCCCCTCTCCCTTCACCCCCCCTCCTCCACCCTTGAGCTGATGCTCTGCACCACTGCTGGAGAGTCCCATGGGCAGGGGAGCCTGGGGGCTGCCGTCCCTGAGGCCTCACAGTCGGCCACGACTGAGTGTGCACACACATTACAACCATATGCTGGCGGGCTGGCCTTGGCAGCCCTGGTCTTCTTGGCGTCTTCCTTGCAGCAGGGAGCCTCTGCCCAATTAGCACATAAGCTAGGCTGTGGTGGGGTGACAGGGACTCTGAGTTTTCTCCTCCGGAGACTGTTAGGAGGCTCTGGTGCTCTTGGCTGTCCTGACCAGAGGAGGGCTCCCCTCCTGCAACAGGGAGCAGGGTGCCTGAGTTTGCCCCGACAAGGGAATCCGCAGCCTCAGCCTGGGAGTGGGGCCCACCCGCAGCAGAGGGCCCCAGGAGACCCACCCCACTACGGAGCTGTGAGTGCAGGCCAGGAAGTGCGCACAGTCCAAACGCCACGAACGTTCACTGTTCTTTCTAAGGTTTTCTTGAATGACTTATTTTTCATTTGTTCCCCACCTTGTGAGCAGTCTAGAGACTCTAAATGATTGCTTTTTCTGTCATTTTCANGGGGAACGCTTTCAGGTCGGCTCACATCCTGCTGTCATTGCCCACCTCCACCCTGGCGCCCGGGGCCTAGAGAACGTGCACAGAGTTGACTGAGATCCCCGGAGGTCTCCAGGGAGGCTTCTGCCTGCTTCTGTTAAACTCCGGTCCATGTGGCTGCTTTTCTTGCATCAGACTTTCCAGCTTCTCCGCTTCCTCCAGGACCCCGTGGGTGACGACACCCTTACGCATGGAGCTCTGCACTCCACGCTGGGTCAAGCGGTCCTCCCAGGAGAGTCTTCCAGGACACCCTCCGCCCCGACCCATGGGTGGCGACACCCTTACGCGTGGAGCCCTCCACTCTGCTCCGGGTCAAGCGGTCCTCCCAGGAGAGCTCTGAGCTCTGTATCTTTAGGCTTACCTTCCCCTCTCCCTTCACCCCCCCTCCTCCACCCTTGAGCTGATGCTCTGCACCACTGCTGGAGAGTCCCATGGGCAGGGGAGCCTGGGGGCTGCCGTCCCTGAGGCCTCACAGTCGGCCACGACTGAGTGTGCACACACATTACAACCATATGCTGGCGGGCTGGCCTTGGCAGCCCTGGTCTTCTTGGCGTCTTCCTTGCAGCAGGGAGCCTCTGCCCAATTAGCACATAAGCTAGGCTGTGGTGGGGTGACAGGGACTCTGAGTTTTCTCCTCCGGAGACTGTTAGGAGGCTCTGGTGCTCTTGGCTGTCCTGACCAGAGGAGGGCTCCCCTCCTGCAACAGGGAGCAGGGTGCCTGAGTTTGCCCCGACAAGGGAATCCGCAGCCTCAGCCTGGGAGTGGGGCCCACCCGCAGCAGAGGGCCCCAGGAGACCCACCCCACTACGGAGCTGTGAGTGCAGGCCAGGAAGTGCGCACAGTCCAAACGCCACGAACGTTCACTGTTCTTTCTAAGGTTTTCTTGAATGACTTATTTTTCATTTGTTCCCCACCTTGTGAGCAGTCTAGAGACTCTAAATGATTGCTTTTTCTGTCATTTTCACCAGTTAAATTATGCTTTGCTGGAGAGAGGGTCTGCTGAGGGCTTCCTCCTTCGTTCGGGAAGTCCTGTTCTTCACTGATTCTTTCTTTACCTCTGTCTTTAACTGAGCGATGAGCCCTTGACCATTCCCTCTGGGAGGCTGTGAGGTGAGAAAGGATGGAAAAGAGTGACATGCGGACAGTACCTGAGAACAGTGCATCACAGACGCCAGCTGCTTTTCCAGATTTCAAATGATTCATGTGTTTTTGCTTCCTCCCCCTCAAAGTCATCAAACAGAATGTGTGCGGCTCGTTTTCATTGTATACCACGAATCTGTGACACACCGCATTTTCAGACTGGAAGGAGACATCAGACAAATGACGGTGTGACTCCCAGGAGAGGAGGACTGCTCTTCTAGTTTTCCAATTGTTGTGCGAAATAGGAAACGGTAGTCAAACAACAAATGATGTCTTTAAAATGGTATTTTAAAATTGAGTGCTGTTTCTGGGGATCACAAATTATTCATAACTCAGCATGGTCATAGCAAGCTTCATGTTAAAGGAATGCATTTTCTTTCCCAATACACAGGCCCCAGTAGACAAAGAGCTGAATTAAGGCTTTTCCTCCTATCAGCAACAACGTCGAAGTTTTGGCTTGAGAAAGAATACGATTTCAAATGAAAAGCACTCAAATATAACATTTTAAAATAGATAACTTTGTACTTAAACAGTTATCATGTTAAAAGAACTAATCATATTTCATTTTCTCCAGGGAAAAATAAAACCACCATATTTAATAACTCATGCCATACCTGTTCCACTGGGATGGGAGAGTTTGAGTCTAATAAGTTGTGTTTTTTTTAATATCAATGTAACTTTAATGGTGTACTAATAAATTTCCATTCATAGAGCTTCCAATCTTTTATTCATAACCTGTATAGGAATGTGGTATGTAGCTGTGACTAAAGTTTATTGAAGGTAATTCTAACAGCTTTGCCCATTTCCATAGCCATATGCATCTCAGCCACAGGTGACTAGGCAGCTGTTCCTTAATGCCTGGCAGCATCCTGTAAACCTTTCAGAAGCAACTGTCTCGTGGAAAGCCATAGCATGCTAAGATTGTAAACCCCCAGGGAAACTGAGACAGGAAAATCAAGCGATTTTTCCCAAAGCCCAGAGTCAATAACTGCTCAGTCGCTTCAGTCATGTCCAACTCTTCGCGACCCCATGGACTGTAGCCCACCAGGATCCTCTGTCCATGGGATTCCCCAGGCAAGAATACTGGAGTGGGTTGCCATGCCCTTCTCCAGAGGATCTTCCCAACCCAGGGGTCAAACCTACATCTCCTGCGTCTCCTGAATTGCAGCTAGATTCTTTACCGCTGAGCCACCAGGGAAGCCCAATAACTGGTAGAGATAAAATAAAGCCCAGGTCTCCCTGTTTCCTCTGGTGGCTTCTCCCTGCATTAAGTCAGACACACTGTGTCCTGAAATGATAAAGAGAATGCAAGCAGACATCCTGTAATGGTAACACTGGTTTTTGACTTTTCCGTTGAGAGGGTTTTTCTAAGCTTTCTCCTAGCACGGTGCTTTGAAGAAGTGGTGCTTGTCATCAGAGTGTTGACGGTCCCACTGTGAAGACGAGGAGGGCGAGGCTTCGTTCACTGGTCTGCCAGCCTCACACTGGCGGGTGCAGGGCCCAGAGTCTGAACCCAGGCCTGCTGCCCACACGAGTGTTTCAGACCCAGACTGGGGCCCGGTGCACACCGATGGCCAGGGTGATATGGGAGCTGAATGGATGCACCAGACAAGCCCTGCCCTCTGTGCTGCACACCCGCCCAGCCTCCCACACTCCCTCCCGTCACGCTGTGTCCACACCACACACGCCCGGCTCCAGACCACCACCAAGACTCGCCCAGCCTCAGTCAAGCCTGCCAGCATCTTACCCTGGAGTAAGTTATTCAATCGCTCTGTGCCTTGGTTTTCACCTTAAAAAAAGCTAAACATTCCCAACCTATGATCCAGCAATCCCACTCCCAGGCATATATCCAGAAAAAAAAAAAAAAAAAAAACATAATTTGAAAAGATGCATGCACCCCAATATTCATAGCAGCACTACTTACACTAGCCAAAGCTTGGAAGCTAGCTAAGTGGCCTTCGGCAGATGAATGGATGAAGAAGACGTGGTCCATGTGCGTCGATACAGTGAAATACGACTCAGCCATTAAAAATGAAACAATGCCGTACGAAGCAACATGGGTGGACCTGGAGGTTACCGAACTAAATGAAGCTAGAAAAAGGCAAATATGATGCCACTTATATGGGGAATCTAAAAACTGATACGAATGAACTTGTGAAACAGAAACAGGCTCACAGACTCTGCAAACAAAGGTAGGGTTGCCACAGGGGAAAGGTCGGTGGGGGAAGGGATACATCTGGGGATTGAGACAGGCACACACACTCTGCTATAGAGAAAACGGAGAGCCAACAAGGACCTCCGGCAGCACACGGGACTCTGCTCGGTGACCTGTAATGACCGAAAAGTGAAAAGAGTCTGAGCAAGGCTATGGGGCATGTATGACTGGACCAGTTTACTGTCACCTGGAATCAACACCAGACTGTGAATCAACTGCACTTCAGGATAAAAAATGTTCAGTGTTTTATGTTAAAACCACAGCTCTCCCAACCACACTGAAGACCCGCGAAGACCAGGGGATTACATCACAAATACTAACACTAGCCAGCAAGAGTGGCCTGTGGCACTTTGAGCAACACTTTCTCCCAGCATCTCTGCACGATTCCCTTGCTCTCCGCTGGACTAAGTCCACAGTGAGTCTAGTCTCAGCGAGATGTCTTAGTGTCTGTCTGAGTAGCTTGTATCTTTCTCTCTGAAAAATAACTCTCATGTTGTATCTACACATGGTTGGATGGCGTCACCTACTCAATGGACATGAGTTTGGGTAAACTCCAGGAGTTGCTGACGGACAGGGAGGCCTGGCGGGTGGACATGACTGAGCAATTGAACTGAACTGAATGCACAACCCCATGTGCATTGAGAACAAAGGCTTTGAGGGCAAGAAAAGACATGACTGCCAGGAATTTCTGCAATTCAAGTCACCTCTCCTTTATATTGAAGGAAATTAGTTCATTTCCTACCACTGAACAGAGCACAGTGGTCAAAACAGTAGTAAAATAATAGAAAAAACAGGGGAGGGTTGTCTCCGAGAAGGGGTGTTCCAGAATGTTACATAAAAAACCACTCACAGGGCTCCCCTGATGGCTCAGTGGTAAAGAACCCACCTGCCAAGGCAAGAGAAACAGGGTCACTCCCTGGTCCGGGAAGATCCCTTAGTTGCCATGGAGCAACGAAGCCCCTGAGCTGCACCTACTGAGCCCATGCCCGAGAGCCAGGGATCGCCAGCACCTGAAGCCCATGCACCTGGAGCCCGCTCTGCAACAAGAGAAGCCGGGAGAGCGAGAGGCCCACGCCCCGCAGCTAGAGGGGAGCCCCGCAGCAACGAAGACCCAGCACAGCCAGAAAAACCCAGAACGTAACGGCCCAAACAAGCACGCTCTATCATTTCTCATAAAGCGGCACCTCAGCAGGGTCCCGTGGGTGACTGTCATCTGTCGGCCACAGCTATCGGCCAGGGCATCCTCGTCCTCCACGGCCTCTAACGCTGCCCCCGTGGATGCAGGCAGGCCTCTCAGGGAAAAGCTGGTGAGGCCACACCCCCACTGCAGGTTGTGGGTCAAAGCACATCACCAGAGTCAACTCAGATGCTAGAGGGGGCCAGCAGGCCCCAGCCCTTGATGAGGGAAGCGATGAGCTCCTTCAGAAAGGGGAGCGGTCACGGGTGCCTGTCTTTGGAGGCTTCTTCCCACAGAGGGAGTTGGGAAATGGGAACCTGTGACCTCTGTTTACAAACTCCAGACCTGCAGACGAAGTAGTGAAGCGGGGAGAGGCTGCAGATTTGTCAGAAGGCTCCAGAAGCTCTGAAGACCACTGCTCAGCACTTCTAGTTAACTGAGGGAGTGACCTGCTCTTAGGTCTTCTGGAAATCCAGCAGGACGGCACCACCATATTCCCACTCCCGTCACTCTGGGGAGGGACTGAAACAGGGCTAAGTGAGGTAGAGAGTATCAGTGATGGAGCTGTGTCCCTTTCAAAATTCGTATGTTCATGTCCGAAAGCCCAGCACCCCAGAATGTGTCAGAAAAGCTAACACTGAAAAGCCTGTTATATCCCAAGAACAAACGTTGGTGAGGATGTGCTAAAAAGAAAACCCTTATACACTGCTGGTGAGAATGCAAACTGATACAGCCATCATGGAAAACAATATGGAGTTTTTCCTCAAAAAGCTAAAATTAGAACTACCCTGCTGCTGCTGCTGCTGCTAAGTCACTTCAGTCGTGTCCAACTCTGTGCAACCCCATAGACAGCAGCCTATCTGGCTCCCCCATCCCTGGGATTCTCCAGGCAAGAACACTGGAGTGGGGTGCCATTTCCTTCTCCAATGGATGAAAGTGAAAAATGAAAGTGAAGCCGCTCAGCTGTGTCTGAATCTTAGTGACCCCATGGACGGCAGCTCACCAAGCTCTAGCAATTCCAGTCCTGGGTATATACCTGAAGAACGTGGACCACTAATTAAAAGAGATACAAGCACGTCAAGGTGCATAGCAGCATTATTTACAACAGCCAGGACATGCAAGCAACCCGTGTCAGCCCATCAGCAGAGGCAGGGATAAGGAAGGTACAGTATACACACATGGAGTGCACACGCATGCAGTACATGCATATGGAGTATATGTGTATGGAGTACACAGGCATGGAGTGCACGCGTATGGAGTACACATGCATGAGTACACACACATGGAGTACACACACATGGAGTGCACATGCATGGAGTACACACACATGGAGTACACACACATGCAGTGCATGCGTATGGAGTACACACACATGGAGTATACACTCATGCAGTACATGCATATGGAGTATATGTGTATGGAGTACACACGCATGGAGTGCACGCGTATGGAGTGCACACATGGAGTACACGCGTATGGTGTTCTCACCCACTGAAACGTGTTGACACCTGCAGGAACATGGGTGGACTTGGAGGGGACCAGGCTTAGTGAAGTAAGGCAGGCAAGGAAAGACAGACACTGGACAATAGATTCCGCAAGCGAGCAAGTGAGACAAGAAAGAAATGGACTCAGATACAGAGAACAAACTAGTGGCTGGCTCCCAGGAGGGGAGGGAACGGGGAGGGGCAAGATCGAGGGAGGAGATTAAGAGGAACAACTACTGTGTATGAAAGAGATAAGCTGTGAGGATATATCGCATAGCACAGGGAATATCGTCAACCTTTTGAAATAACTTTAAAGGGAATATTATCGATACAAATATTGAATCACTGTGCTGTGTAGCTGAAACTGTATACTGTAAGTCAAATGTATTTCAATGTAAAAAAAAGAAGGTCCCAGTCCAGTGGCAGTGAATAATAATAATATCCACTGTGACTAATAATAAAATTCATTGTGAATAATAATCATAATTCATAATAAGGGAGTCATGAAGTTAGAGGAGGCTGTGGGCGGGCCCTGGGCCCAGACCCACAGCCGGTGTCCTGAGCTGGGGCCAGGGCCACGTGGGAGACGCAGGGACCCTGCACAGAAGGGTGACCACAGGGAGAGGCAGCAGAAGGGGGACCACGGCCAGCGAGGAGAAAGTGGCTCTGGGCAACACATTTCTGCTGTTTAAGCCACAGGGATCGTGGTGTTTTGTCAGGGCAGCCGGGCCTGCGGGAGGGGCCCCAGGGAGTCGGGGGAAGTCCTCCAGCCAGGAGGCCCCAGGGCGGGCGGGTGTGGACGCCGACGGGGCATGGGTCCTGAGACTCAGATGGGGTTACACGCGGGAGATGCGGCCCAGCCTCGTGGAGCCCTCTCTGTGCCTATAGAAACTGGGATTAGATGTCAGCACNCAAAAAAAAAAAAAAAAAAAAACATAATTTGAAAAGATGCATGCACCCCAATATTCATAGCAGCACTACTTACACTAGCCAAAGCTTGGAAGCTAGCTAAGTGGCCTTCGGCAGATGAATGGATGAAGAAGACGTGGTCCATGTGCGTCGATACAGTGAAATACGACTCAGCCATTAAAAATGAAACAATGCCGTACGAAGCAACATGGGTGGACCTGGAGGTTACCGAACTAAATGAAGCTAGAAAAAGGCAAATATGATGCCACTTATATGGGGAATCTAAAAACTGATACGAATGAACTTGTGAAACAGAAACAGGCTCACAGACTCTGCAAACAAAGGTAGGGTTGCCACAGGGGAAAGGTCGGTGGGGGAAGGGATACATCTGGGGATTGAGACAGGCACACACACTCTGCTATAGAGAAAACGGAGAGCCAACAAGGACCTCCGGCAGCACACGGGACTCTGCTCGGTGACCTGTAATGACCGAAAAGTGAAAAGAGTCTGAGCAAGGCTATGGGGCATGTATGACTGGACCAGTTTACTGTCACCTGGAATCAACACCAGACTGTGAATCAACTGCACTTCAGGATAAAAAATGTTCAGTGTTTTATGTTAAAACCACAGCTCTCCCAGCCACACTGAAGACCCGCGAAGACCAGGGGATTACATCACAAATACTAACACTAGCCAGCAAGAGTGGCCTGTGGCACTTTGAGCAACACTTTATCCCAGCATCTCTGCACGATTCCCTTGCTCTCCGCTGGACTAAGTCCACAGTGAGTCTAGTCTCAGCGAGATGTCTTAGTGTCTGTCTGAGTAGCTTGTATCTTTCTCTCTGAAAAATAACTCTCATGTTGTATCTACACATGGTTGGATGGCGTCACCTACTCAATGGACATGAGTTTGGGTAAACTCCAGGAGTTGCTGACGGACAGGGAGGCCTGGCGGGTGGACATGACTGAGCAATTGAACTGAACTGAATGCACAACCCCATGTGCATTGAGAACAAAGGCTTTGAGGGCAAGAAAAGACATGACTGCCAGGAATTTCTGCAATTCAAGTCACCTCTCCTTTATATTGAAGGAAATTAGTTCATTTCCTACCACTGAACAGAGCACAGTGGTCAAAACAGTAGTAAAATAATAGAAAAAACAGGGGAGGGTTGTCTCCGAGAAGGGGTGTTCCAGAATGTTACATAAAAAACCACTCACAGGGCTCCCCTGATGGCTCAGTGGTAAAGAACCCACCTGCCAAGGCAAGAGAAACAGGGTCACTCCCTGGTCCGGGAAGATCCCTTAGTTGCCATGGAGCAACGAAGCCCCTGAGCTGCACCTACTGAGCCCATGCCCGAGAGCCAGGGATCGCCAGCACCTGAAGCCCATGCACCTGGAGCCCGCTCTGCAACAAGAGAAGCCGGGAGAGCGAGAGGCCCACGCCCCGCAGCTAGAGGGGAGCCCCGCAGCAACGAAGACCCAGCACAGCCAGAAAAACCCAGAACGTAACGGCCCAAACAAGCACGCTCTATCATTTCTCATAAAGCGGCACCTCAGCAGGGTCCCGTGGGTGACTGTCATCTGTCGGCCACAGCTATCGGCCAGGGCATCCTCGTCCTCCACGGCCTCTAACGCTGCCCCCGTGGATGCAGGCAGGCCTCTCAGGGAAAAGCTGGTGAGGCCACACCCCCACTGCAGGTTGTGGGTCAAAGCACATCACCAGAGTCAACTCAGATGCTAGAGGGGGCCAGCAGGCCCCAGCCCTTGATGAGGGAAGCGATGAGCTCCTTCAGAAAGGGGAGCGGTCACGGGTGCCTGTCTTTGGAGGCTTCTTCCCACAGAGGGAGTTGGGAAATGGGAACCTGTGACCTCTGTTTACAAACTCCAGACCTGCAGACGAAGTAGTGAAGCGGGGAGAGGCTGCAGATTTGTCAGAAGGCTCCAGAAGCTCTGAAGACCACTGCTCAGCACTTCTAGTTAACTGAGGGAGTGACCTGCTCTTAGGTCTTCTGGAAATCCAGCAGGACGGCACCACCATATTCCCACTCCCGTCACTCTGGGGAGGGACTGAAACAGGGCTAAGTGAGGTAGAGAGTATCAGTGATGGAGCTGTGTCCCTTTCAAAATTCGTATGTTCATGTCCGAAAGCCCAGCACCCCAGAATGTGTCAGAAAAGCTAACACTGAAAAGCCTGTTATATCCCAAGAACAAACGTTGGTGAGGATGTGCTGAAAAGAAAACCCTTATACACTGCTGGTGAGAATGCAAACTGATACAGCCATCATGGAAAACAATATGGAGTTTTTCCTCAAAAAGCTAAAATTAGAACTACCCTGCTGCTGCTGCTGCTGCTAAGTCACTTCAGTCGTGTCCAACTCTGTGCAACCCCATAGACAGCAGCCTATCTGGCTCCCCCATCCCTGGGATTCTCCAGGCAAGAACACTGGAGTGGGGTGCCATTTCCTTCTCCAATGGATGAAAGTGAAAAATGAAAGTGAAGCCGCTCAGCTGTGTCTGAATCTTAGTGACCCCATGGACGGCAGCTCACCAAGCTCTAGCAATTCCAGTCCTGGGTATATACCTGAAGAACGTGGACCACTAATTAAAAGAGATACAAGCACGTCAAGGTGCATAGCAGCATTATTTACAACAGCCAGGACATGCAAGCAACCCGTGTCAGCCCATCAGCAGAGGCAGGGATAAGGAAGGTACAGTATACACACATGGAGTGCACACGCATGCAGTACATGCATATGGAGTATATGTGTATGGAGTACACAGGCATGGAGTGCACATGTATGGAGTACACATGCATGAGTACACACACATGGAGTACACACACATGGAGTGCACATGCATGGAGTACACACACATGGAGTACACACACATGCAGTGCATGCGTATGGAGTACACACACATGGAGTATACACTCATGCAGTACATGCATATGGAGTATATGTGTATGGAGTACACACGCATGGAGTGCACGCGTATG
>SJYW01038335.1:0-35881 GCA_006410735.1 Raphicerus campestris
GGAGAAGACTCTTGAGAGTCCCTTGGACTGCAAGGAGATCCAACCAGTCCATCCTAAAGGAGATCAGTCCTGGGTTTTTATTGGAAGGACTGATGTTAAAGCTGAAACTCCAATACTTTGGCCATCTGATGTAGAGAACCGACTCATTTGGAAAGACCCTGATGCTGGGAAAGATTGAAGGCAGGTGGAGAAGGGGACGACAGAGGATGAGATGGTTGGATGCCATCACCGGCTCAATGGACATGGGTTTGGGTGGATTCTGGGAGTTGGTGATGGACAAGGAGGCCTAGCGTGCTACCGGTTCATGGGGTCACAGAGTCGGACACGACTGAACGACTGAACTGAACTGAACTGAACTAAAAGAAAAAGTCAAGATATTCAGTGGGTATATACTTTTCAATAAGTCTTATCATGCAAGGAGTAAAAAGCTTGATCTTCAAGTGATGTGGAAGAGATGATCCTGTGATTTTTTTTTTTGCACTGAGGTACATTCCTGGGGGAAGAAATTTCACCTTGGCCTTCTTCTTTCTTTAATTATCCAATTTCTATATTCACAAATCTCTTCCCCTGTTTTTACTTACATAGAAAAAGACTGAAGTTTTCCAAATAATTTTCAAAGTATTATATTATCAAGGGAGAATTTAAAAACCCTATATATTTATTTCTGATACTGCTTTCAGTAAATCGTTCCCAGGAATGGAGGAACCTATTCTTAAAGTTAAAGGTAGAGAGGGGGTACACACTCACATAAACACACATGTTTCAAGAAAAGATACAACACCAAAACTATTTCTTAGATATCCTGACTCTTGTTTAACCACAAAAATACTTTCTTAATCTTCTCCCTACCTAGGGTGTTATGGGGCTCTGGGATCAGAATTGAGAGAAATACTGCTTCTTTAAACACACACACACACACACACACACACACACACACACACACTCTGACCTCTTTATTTAAATATGGTCCTACAACCTGTATACAGACAGCAATCTTTCCCCAATATGGCTCCAATAGATGAAAAGCATGAAAACCCAGAGTATTTCATTGCTGTTCCAATATGGGATACCTTCTACTTCATAGTTCAGAGAGGGCCTGTGAACATTGCATTAAACAACATATAGGAAGAAGCTTCATAAACTATAGAGCAGCATAAGAAGTCAGTGTAAATTTGAAAGGAGACAGCTGTATTTTATGGGGAAAATTTTCTTTAAGGAGCTGGATGTTCTCTGTTTCTCCTCAGGCACCTCTTAATATTCAGGAGCTGACTACTCACTTTGCTCTCTGATTTGTTTCTTTTTACATGACTATTTATATTCTTTACTAATATCTACCCCTGAGGGGTAGTCAACATATTTAATAATACACAGGGCAAAAGCACCGATCAATGGCAGTGGATGCTAGCTATAAACATCTCTTGTTACTGGCTCACGTGGTTTGAACATCAGGCCGGCTCCATCATAGGGTGCAGGGTGGAAATTATCTGATTTAATATCTAATAAAGGAATATGTTTTGAATATTAGCTAACATGATATTTAGAAGTGATTATGTGCTGAGTTTTCTGTTTGGTGGGTTGGAGGAGTGGAAAGAGGAAATCACAAGCAGTGCCTGAATGGGGGGAAGTCATGCTTCATCTCTCCTTTGGCAATTTATTGATACTCACCCATTACATCTCAAGTGTGGCATCCACCATAGTCTGATTGACTTAGCACAGTGTGCTTACGAGTTACATAATTTCATTTTAATTTATACAAAAGGGATGCAGAGCGTAGAGATTAAGAGCTTTCCTATATATATCTGTGATCCCTGGGGTCGGGAAGAACTCTAAGTGTTCCTGGTGATTATGTCAGCTCTTTCCTTGAAGTGATGAATATGGTGAATTAGGACATAATGTGTGTGTGTGTGTGTGTGTGTGTTCTTTCCTTCACTTTAAGAGAGAGAAAGCAAAAAACTTGAAAAAAAATTTCAAGTTTCCCTAAAGTTGGTCTTCAAAATATGATTTATCTTTTGCCAGCTTGGAGGTTTTTATGACTTTTGGAGGACGGAAACAGAAGCTTCATTTGGACTGCTTCTGAATTTCTGCCAGGAGGCTATAACAACAGACTATTAGGTTTACCAGTATCAGTGTTAGCAGAGCTGGTGGTGATGGTGGTATCCTTTGAGTCACTAGCTTCTTAGATGTCTAGAGGGAAGATGAAGAGTAATTTTTGCAAGTGTGACCCATAGAAAGTGCAGCATTCTGCATGAATTTTTTTTNATCAATGGCAGTGGATGCTAGCTATAAACATCTCTTGTTACTGGCTCACGTGGTTTGAACATCAGGCCGGCTCCATCATAGGGTGCAGGGTGGAAATTATCTGATTTAATATCTAATAAAGGAATATGTTTTGAATATTAGCTAACATGATATTTAGAAGTGATTATGTGCTGAGTTTTCTGTTTGGTGGGTTGGAGGAGTGGAAAGAGGAAATCACAAGCAGTGCCTGAATGGGGGGAAGTCATGCTTCATCTCTCCTTTGGCAATTTATTGATACTCACCCATTACATCTCAAGTGTGGCATCCACCATAGTCTGATTGACTTAGCACAGTGTGCTTACGAGTTACATAATTTCATTTTAATTTATACAAAAGGGATGCAGAGCGTAGAGATTAAGAGCTTTCCTATATATATCTGTGATCCCTGGGGTCGGGAAGAACTCTAAGTGTTCCTGGTGATTATGTCAGCTCTTTCCTTGAAGTGATGAATATGGTGAATTAGGACATAATGTGTGTGTGTGTGTGTGTGTGTGTTCTTTCCTTCACTTTAAGAGAGAGAAAGCAAAAAACTTGAAAAAAAATTTCAAGTTTCCCTAAAGTTGGTCTTCAAAATATGATTTATCTTTTGCCAGCTTGGAGGTTTTTATGACTTTTGGAGGACGGAAACAGAAGCTTCATTTGGACTGCTTCTGAATTTCTGCCAGGAGGCTATAACAACAGACTATTAGGTTTACCAGTATCAGTGTTAGCAGAGCTGGTGGTGATGGTGGTATCCTTTGAGTCACTAGCTTCTTAGATGTCTAGAGGGAAGATGAAGAGTAATTTTTGCAAGTGTGACCCATAGAAAGTGCAGCATTCTGCATGAATTTTTTTTATAAGTTTGTGATTGTGGTTACTTCTTGATTAGAGCATTTTCTAGCCCTTAATACCTTCTCAGAGTGGCAGTCATAGTGTGACTTGTTGGTCACATTCTGCAGTATGTCTTTTGGGGTCAGTTCTGAACATTCAGTTAGAATCTATTTCTTCAACCCTGCCAACAATTCTAGAAGCCACTTCTTAAAATGTGAGGAAACACTCATTGCTCAAACTAGTTATAGTGGATTCTGTTTTCTAAAAGTAAACCCTGATGGACACTTAGATATCTTGACTCTTGTTCAACCACAACAATAAGTTTTTAATCTTCCCCCTACCTAGGATTTCACTGAATCCTCAGATCACAACTGAGAGAAGCACTACTTCTTTAAATACACACACATATTGCATGTGTAGAACCAGTAGGGGTGTCAGGTAGAGTACTAAAGAGCATGGGAGTTTGATTTTGGTTGTCTAAACTCATTATGTATGAATGCAAAGATGATCCTGTTAGCATAGCAATCCGTGAACCAATGCAGACATTGTGTTTAATTATACAAAGGGTGACTGAAGGCAAAAATTTGGTGAACAAGTAGATATCTGCTCCTGAGATTCATTATTGCACAAAAAAAGAAAGAAAGAAATGTGAACATTATGGGGAATTTAAACAAAGCAAGTGACAAGCTCATAGTTTTAAAGGTTCAACTGAAACCATGGACAGGATGTCATGGAAGCATCAGTGACTAACCCCGAATAAATTCTCCCTTCTCACTTCAGGACAGACATACACTTGAATCAGAACCTGAGTCTGATTCTGAGTGCTGTTGAATGACAACAAATTTGAATTCATAGACTGACCAGTTAGACTTCTAAGTGAAAGTTGCAGAAATATTTGAGAAAGAGATGGACCCCAATAATTTAACTAAGACTTTCAAACAGATTTGAATGGTTTGAAGTACCCTGGTCCTGAAATCCTGCTGAGATGCCGTTGCCAACAGGAACAACCTCTCTTCTGCTGAGACCAGGTTACGTTATTTAGGCTTGTACCCAGATGACTTAATCTGAAGATTTATTTTGTAAAGGGAAGCCATTTATCCTCACCTCTGTTGCCACCTCTCAACCCACAGCTCAGCACACCCCAGGAGAACAAGAATAAAGTTTGACCTTCAAGAACAGTTATACACCAAAAAATGGCAAGACTTTGAAAATTTATATCAGCAGAAACCTGGGGAATATGTGTGGAAATTGATTTCTTATTGGCCTTATAGCAGGGCGGAAGGAACATAATTTTATATTGAACCAAGTTTAGGAAAACTTTATCAGAGATCCTGTATTCAAAGGATTAATTTATGTACCTGCTCAGCTGGTGAACTGAAATCTACACTCAGAGGCAGACTGTGTAGTGAAGTCAAGTCATCAGAAATTTCTGGGTACAAAGAAAAAAAAAATTCTGGGTACAAATCTTATCCCATGCAACCTCCACATTAAGTACACACACCCTCACTAAGGTTTAAGAAATAGATGAGTAAAGACAAAACTAGCATTCCTTAAATAAACAAACCAGCAAACAAATATATAAATAAAGAAAAAGATGCTCCACTTAATGGTATTTCCTCGCTATGGTGGGGAGAATCAGATTCCAAAGTGCTAAGCTATCTGGCAGCATTTCTTAAACACCAGAGTTCAAGTGAACATAGGCTTAACTTGAGCTACACAGGCCCCAGATTTGACTTATTTCACAGACTAAGAGCCTTTTGTACAAAGAAGAGCCTGTGAAACTTTTAGCATCTATCCTTTGATGGTACAGAAAATATGAGTCCAAATTGTCCTCATAGCCATCTCCAAAGAAACACCTGTAAATATTTACCAGGGGATCTGTGTATAGATTGAAAGTAAATCCTCAACCTTCTGCAGCTCTAAGCAAGTGCTAATCTCTGTGGATCAAGAACATCACTTTGGTGCGTGGCTAAGTCCCTTTGCTATCCACCTGAAACTACTTCAACATTGCTAATTTGCTGTTTAGTTGCTAAGTCATGCCCGACTATTTTGCAACTCCTTGGACTATAGCCAGGCCTGTCCATAGGATTTTCCAGGTGTGGAGGGAATGGCAACCCAATGGAATGGGTTGCCATTTCTTCTTCCAGGGGATCTTCCCAACCCAGGCATCCAATCTATGTCTCCTACATTGGCAGGCTGATTCTTTACCACTCCAATACAAAATAAAATGTTAAATGTGGAAAATAAATACATTTAAAAATTAATAAGTAAATGAATTTATACCAACAAAAAGAAAAGCATCACTTTGGTCCACTTATCAGGTAACAAATGACTTACTGCCTCAAGTCAAATGAACTGTATGTAGATCTAAGGAGTTCACAAAACCAAACTCTTGTTATTTCTTGGATTGCTGAATGCATAGTTGAAATAAGTTACTGGCAGACTTCCTACACTGGCTCCTAAACTGTGGCATAAGAGATAATGTGGTACCAGGGAGCAAGTAGAAGCCCCTAGAAATCACAGTATCCACCAAAATAGCACACAGAAATCAATACCACATTCTAGTGAAAGAACAAAAATTAAGGCCATCATTCAATAATCGAAAGATTCGGGTTAGTGATTTTTGCCACAGTTCTATTTAATTCTCCCTTTTGGATTAGGTGTAAGATATATAGGTACAATGAAAAATGACAGTGGATTTCACACGTTTTATCAGGTGGTGAACAAATTGCAATCATCATCCCATTTGGTGTCTCTTTGTTGGAGTTCACCACACACTCCCTACTTCTGGAATGCAGACATCAAGCTGACCGCTCCCTGCGTCTGGGCAATTATCAAAGAAGAGCAGGATAAGTTTCCGTTCCCCAGACAGAGAGAGGGCTTTATCACTGTCTTATCCCAAGACTATGCCAATTTTCTTTCTCTCTTTCATGATTTAATGGCAAAGAATCCAGATGATCTCACCATACTACAGGACATCTCTCTGGTCTACTATATTGATGACATCATGCCAATGTGGAAGGAAGAAGCAGTTATCTCTAAGCTTGAAAGAGGGTGGGAGAATAGGTCTCAAAGTTCTCAGGGTTCTGCCCTATCCGTAGTATTCTCATAGACAGAGCAAACTAGAGCTTTGGAACGTTTAGCATATCATCACTACTGCTATCGCTTATTAGACTTACCGCTATGCAAGAAGACAGAAACGTCAGTGGGGGTCTCTGGACCTTGAAGGCAGATATATCACATTGACCCATTTACCAAAAAAAATTTAAGGCACCAGCTTCAGGTAGCGTCCCTCCTCCAACTCTAAGTGGGGTTCTTGATTGAGTTGCAGAGCAAGCAACCAATACCTCAAATAGCGCTTGAATTCTCTGGAGCATATCAGATGGGGCACTGGATGAAGATCATGAAGCCTGTAGCGATCGCTCAGGGGAGAATCACAGCCCAAGGTACCAGGATTTTAGAGCAATGTAATCCTTGGCAGGTGATTCTTCACTTCTGCTGGTTCCTGCATGGACAAGACAAAACCAGTGAAGGAGAACATTCATGTAGCAGGAATAACCTGAGCTAAGAAAAAGCAAAGTATGTACTGAGTGCTCTGAAAGCCATAAACCCTGTTTAACTGGAGCACAGTTTCTGCATGAAAGTAGATGTATTAACTGTGGGGAAAGTTCTTCCTGTTACATTACAGAAAATGAATCCAGATGGATTTGAATCAGTCTGATTTGCACGTGGACCTAAAATCCTATAGGCAAGAATGGCTGGTGGAAGATATTTTTCACTTTGGTCAAGAACAAGTGTCCTACTGTGAGTAGTACTTGGATACTAGGAGATTCAGTGCACAGCTTGACACAGCTGGAAATGACTCTGATGAAACCAACTCAGTGTTCTGCAATGGCTGAGAAAACAGTATATTGCACAGGGCATTTAGGTTCATCATAAGCTGACAGTTCTCCTAAAACAGGCTTCGTATAAAGAAGCCACCTTAGAATTTGGAATATATATGTATTTCCATTATATATACATATATGTATAGAATGATGTGAACTCCAGCAATTGAACATTTTTAATAATGCTATATTGCTACAAACCAAAAACACTGTATGGCCATAATAACTGTATTTAAGTATGTTATGTCATTTGGGATTTGAGTTCTTGGCAGGTGAAGTATAAAATATTCATTTCCTTATTCACTGTTTTTCTGGTTCCAGAACTAAAACTTTCAATAATAGATTTTTTTTTTTTAATTCACCAATCTAAGCTCTCAGTAGGAGAAGGAAAAGTCACTTTCTCTAGTTTCTCTTTCTTTTTTATTTTTTGGGGCAAAATGTTGTAGTGGATGAGATGACTATAAAATCAGTCCAGGTTGGTGAATGATGGATGAATAAGCTACAGATGAATGACTTGATAGGTACTTTTTCATGCGAAGTACCCTCCCAAATATTAACAGAATACAGAATGCAGTACAGTTCATACACACACACAATCTTGATCAGTGTCACAATACTCTCAATGAATCCTCTTAACTAATTGTTTTGTTCCTTTTTTTTTTTTCACTATGTTTTCTCTACTACATGTCTGGGAGATTAAAAATAACCACATGAACCAGCGGGACACATGAAATAAAAATTACTCAGTATGTGTGTGTATGCTCAATCACGTCCAACTCTTTGCAACCCTATGGACTGCCCACCAGACTCCTCTTTCCATGGGATTCTCCAGGCAAGAATACTGGAGTGGGTTGCCATTTCTTCCTCCAGGGGATCTCCCTGACCCAGAGTGAATTAGAGTCTCTTGCACCTTCACTAGCACCACCTCGGATACTGTACTCAGCATAGGGATTCCCAGGTAGCTCAGTGCTAAAGATTCTGCCTACCAATGCAGGAGACTCAGATGTGGGTTCGATCCCTGGGTTGGAAAGAGCCCCTGGAGGAGGAAATGGCAACTCACTCAGTATTCCTGCCTGAAAAATCCCATGGAAAGAGGGGGCCTGGTGGGCTACAGTCCAGAGGGTTGCAAAGTTGGACATGATTGAGCATGCACAAACATACTCAGAGTCATTTTTATTTCATGTGTCCCAGTGGTTCATACAGTTGTTTTTGTCTCCCAGAGAAGTAGTAGAGAAAGCATGGTTAAAAAACAATAGAACAAAATAATTAGTTTAAGGGATACATTGAGACTATTGTGACACTGATAAAGACCGTGCGTGTGTGTATGGACTGTATTGTATTCTGTATTATGTTAATTTGGGGGGGTATTTAATATGAAAAAGTACCTATCAAGTCATTCATCTGCAGCTTATTCCTCCACCACTCACAAACCTGGGCTGATTTTATATTCATCTCATCCACTACAACATTTTGCCCCCAAAAAATAAGAAAGAAAGAGAAACTGACTTTTCCTTCTCCTACTGAGATCTTAAGTTGGTGAATAAAAAAAGTATATTATTGAAAACTTTATTTCTGGACAGAGGAGCCTGGCAGGCTACAATCCCTGGGGTGGCAAAGAGTCGGATGCACTCATGCTCAAGCTGAGTATGGCACTCCCAAAATAAAAAGAAGGTGTAACTTCATCCCATCAAACTAATGGTCTGGTATGAATCCTTGAGATGATTATCTCAACTGTCAGACAATACTAGGTGCTTTCTCCATCCACTCCAAACTGAGCTTCTTTGCAGAATATTGAATTTCTTTTGAGTGGATTTAAACATGCTTTTTAAATTTTTTAGTAGTCTATTTTTTTTTACAATAGTATTAGTTTCAAGCTGTAGATGTGCCCTTTAAAATCTCTGGATCTTCCACATAACCCAGCACTACATTTTACCCATAAAGATATTCAGATTAACATTTTTATTATTTTAATTTTGGGTTCAGTTTCCTTTTTACACATGAAAGAATCAAAATGCCCAAGGTTTTCTTTTTCTGGATTGGTTTGAAAGATTACGGAAGTAAAACGCAATTAACAAAATGTATTTTTCTTCTTCTGATGTTAATTCTTCTTCAGAGATCTATGATGGGGAGAAACGTTGTTTTGAAGAAATTGATAGCCTGTATCAGCATAGTAATTGACACAGCGTTGGCATTTTAAAAGACTTCTCGCTGCTTCAACTCACATGCCCAGCCTCACCACCAGAAGTGTGCTGATTCTGCAGGACACTTATGTTTGAACAATAATGATGCTGATTCAGACCCTCTTTTGAAAAATACCACTTTTATCGTGTAATTAATCACACACAACACTTACAAAGTCAAAATGCAGATAATAATAAAACTCAGAATAGAATTCTGAGGATGCCAGAGAAAGACAAACTGAATGTTTAATGGAAAAGGGGGTGTTTACATAACAATGTTGGTAAAATTCCTTGAGCCTCAGTGTTTTAAAAGAAAATATGCAACTACACAAAGCAGCCGTGAAGGAGACTGACCGCTAGACATCCACACCCTGACCTGAATTTCCAGAGAAGATCTTGTTTGGAATATATTGTTAAATTTCTTGTCTGTGCTACTAGAAGTCCCCAAAGAGATCAACATCACAACTTTCTGATTTTAAATTCAATTTTAAGTTTTAATTTTAACGAGAACTTTGAAGTATGAGAGACGTCTGAGTGTTAATGTTATAACTGTTATTCCTCTTACTGAAATAGTTTCTGACTAGGCTTTGATGTTTCACTAGTTCCTTCAGTGAACTCAATGCTTAAATGCATTCTATTCTGATTACTTTCTAGTTCATAATTTTAAAAATACTTTTATTTATTTGTTTATTGTTGGCTGTGCTGGGTCTTCGCGGCAGATCTGGCTAGTGGCTTCTTTTGTGGGGCACAGGCTCTAGGGTGCACGGGCTTCAGTAGCTGCAGCTGTCGGCTCTTGAACTTGAGCTCAATAGTCATGGCTCACGGGCTCAGCTGCTGCGCGGCATGTGAGATCTTCCTGGATCAGGAATGGAACCCATGTCTCCTTCATTGACAGGCAGATTCTTTATCGCTGAGCCACCAGGGATTCCTTGGCATTCATAATTTGAATTTGTTTGATTATTGTGTGTTTTTAAAACATGATACGCTCAGAGTTTTAAAAATAGTAAAGTGACTCATGTACGCCAGTGGTAGTATTTTACGTACAGTTTTACAGTACAATACTGAAGCCAGGAAATGGGCATTGGTACAATCAACAGACTTCATTCAGATTTCACATGTTCTCTTTTGTATCCCTGGTGGGTCATTTGTGTCTGCGTCCTTCTACAAGTACTCATTTGAATGTTTGTGCCTAAGTCTGTCATTCCATGGATATTTATCACAACTATGGATTTGTGAACCTACCACCTCAGTCAAGATATAGAACTCTCCCATCATCACAAAGGAACTCTCTCCAGCTTCTACCTCTTCATAGCTGCGTTTCAGCCTGCCCTATCCCAGCCATTCTGAACTTCTGACGGGTACTGATCTGACCTTCATCTTTGTTACTATTTGCTTGAGGATGTTAGAGAAATAGAATCATAAAGTATGCAACCTTTTGAGACTGACTTTTTTCTTTCTTTCTTTTTTTTTTTTACTGTATCATTGCACGGAGAATGTATGATTAGCCTTAAAATAAACATCCACGTTCTTCCAGAGTGGCTATAACCTTTATACATTCCTACCAACAACATAAGAAAAATCATTTTTTCTGCATCCTTGCCAGCATTTGGTGTTGCTGTTCTTACAGTAGCTATTCTGATAAATATGTAGTGATAACACATGGTGGTTTTAATTTTTGTTTTTCCTAATGACTAATAATGTTGAACATATTTTCATGTGCTTATTTGCTTTTTATATTTTCTCTTTGGTGAAATGTCTTTTATTGTTTTTTTCCCCCCTAATTTCCTAATTAGATTGCTCTGTTTGTCTCTGTGTTTGTTTTGAGATTTCCTAATATACTATAGATACAAGTTCCCTGTTAGATATATTTGAAAATATATTTATCCAGTTCATAACTTGACTGTGTTTATGTTTGTTCTGGAAATATTCATCAAGCCTCTATAAAACTCTTAATTTAATATTTAGCAATGTTAGTGAGAGGAAAAGTTAAATTTTTGCTAAACCTTTGAGAGCGGGTCCTTATCTCATGGAATGTGGCCTTTAGGCTCTCTCGGGGGCTTTCCGGGGGGTTGTTTCCAGGAAATTGTTTTTCCAGGAGATAGCTAACCGTCAGAATGTGGTCCGACCAGCCGTTTTCGACCTGATAACAAACGAGCCTATCCCTGTAAGGGTTAAGACCTGTGCACCAATCAGTCTGTCCCCACCCTATCTGTACCTGTTTGTGGGTTTTGTGCTTAAAAACTGCTCTGTAACGACTGTTCAGGGTTTGTTCCTCCCTGGAGGTGACTGAACCCCGGTACGCTGGCCCAATAAATCCTCCTGCTGTTTGCATCGAATCCGAGTCTCGGTGATCTTTGGAGAGACGGGTCCTAGGAAAAGACAGTAAGGTCTAACATTAGTACTGTGATTTACCAATTTTAAAGAAGATTTTAATTATGATATTGCTTTAAATTCCTTTCTTTTTTGCAACAAATACTTTTCAATATGTAGTCTGTCACTTCAATTTATTTTTTTAAATCCAAGTTTTTTTTTTTATTTTACTGAGGATCAGTTCAGTTCAGTCGCTCAGTCGTGTACAACTCTTTGCAACCCCGTGAATCACAGCATGCCAGGCCTCCCCGTCGATCACCAACTCCTGGAGTTTACCCAAAGTCATGTCCATCAAGTCAGTGATGCCATCCAACTATCTCATCCTCTGTTGTCCCCTTCTCCTCCTGCCCCCAATCCCTCCCAGCATCAGCGTCTTTTCCAATGAGTCAACTCTTCACATAAGGTGGTCAAAGTATTGGAGTTTCAGCTTCAACATTAGTCCTTCCAATGAATACTCAGGACTAATCTCCTTTAGGATGGACTGGTTGGATCTCCTTGCAGTCCAAGGGACTCTCAAGAGTCTTCTCCAACACCACAGTTCAAAAGCATCAATTCTTCAGTGCTCAGCTTTCTTCACAGTCCAATTCTCACATCCATACATGACCACTGGAAAAACCATAGCCTTGACTAGACAGACCTTTGTTTGCAAAGTAATGTCTCTGCTTTTGAATATGCTGTCTAGCTTGGTCATAACTTTCCTTCCAAGGGTAAGCATCTTTTAATTTCATGGCTGCAATCACCTTGATGTACTCCTTTTCCTGTTTGGAACCAGACTATTGTTCCATGTCCAGTTCTAACTGTTGCTTCCTGACCTGCATACAGTTTTCTCAAGAGGCAGGTCAGGTGGTCTGGTATTNACTGGAGTGGGTTGTCATTTTCTTCTCCAGGGCATCTTCCCAGCCCAGGGATCAAATCTGGGTCTCCTGCACTGGTAGGGAGATTGTGTACTAATGAGCCACCAGGGAAACAATGCAATTCTTAAAACCTCAAAAAGGAAAAAAAGAGTTTTTAATAAATATAAATTCACTAAAATCAGAAATACATACCACTTTCCTTAAATATATACTTTAACTTCTCTCAGAACCAGAGATTCCTGCAACTCTAGGATTTTCAATAATTCACAGAAGATGCCCATCTCTGTGTTTCCAGCTGCTGACTCTTGTCCTCTCCTTTTTCATTAAGTACTTTTTATTAGCCAATATCCTTTCTGCCTTGTGTATCTCACTATCTTAGTCTACAAAATGAAAATAATAATCTCTGCCTCCCCAGATCATCATGGATAGCAAATAAAATAAAAAGAAAGTGTGGTGAGCACTTTGTAAACAGCACTGAGATATCAGAGCAGGCACCACCCATCAGTAAGTTTCCTCAAGCTTAGCGTCTTCCTCACCAAATTAACTAAAACAAGCAGTTTGTTCTTCAGCATTTTAAGGGATATTTTAAAACTTACAGAACAGACCGACTGTTGTCTTACATTGTTGGCAGTAATTTGGACAGGTGCAGACCCTCTGGACAGCTGTTTCAAGGTGAAATTGGACCCCTGTCTTCTCTAGAGCCGGCAATTCCACTCTGGGTACATGCCCACCAGAAATGAGCACAGGTGTGCAAAAGGACAGAGAACGTGCACTGGAGAGTTACCCATGATTTTCAGACATTGCATTAAACCTAAATGTCCAGCCACAGTAGAGCACGTGAAGAAAGGGGCCGTTCATCCAGCGGAACACTAAATAAAAATGAAAAAGGACAAACTCCTTCTACGAGTAACAGCCTGAGGAATCTCACAGACATACTGTGGAGTGAATGGACCCAGCACACGTGTACCCTGCATGGTCCATTTACCTGACATCTGGGGATCTGCAAATTCATGGTTTACGGTGGTTGTTATTGATGTTCAGTCACTGTGTCGTGTCTGAGTCTTTGTGACCACGTGGACTGCAGCATGCCAGGCTTCCCTGTTGTATGCTGTCTCCTGGATTTGCTCAAAATTATGTCCATTGAGTCGGTGATGCCATCCAATCCAACTATGTCATCCTCTGTTGCCCCCTTCTCCTCCTGCCTTCAATCTTTCCCAGCATCCAGATCTTTTCTAATGAGTCAGTTCTTCACATTAGGTGGCGACAGTATGGGAGCTTCAGCCTCAGCATCAGTCCTTCCAGTGAATATTCAGGGTTGATTTCCTTTGGATGGACTGGCTGGACCTCCTTGCAGCCCAAGGACTTATTGCTAAAGAAGAGCACCGTGCTTTTTGCTTGTTTACATTTCAGTTTAAAAAGGGTCAGAACAATCCCCTTCCTCCAAAATGTGAATTTCTATAGAATTTTCTTACAAACTGGTGCAGACAAAAATACCTAGTGGTCCCCCACTCAATGTCATGATGCTGTAAAAGGTCTACATTAGGAAGGGGCTCCCACCACACAGCAGAGAAGGGGAGAGTAAGCGGTCGCCACATTACACAGCCTGTAAATACGTGGCAGCACCAGGCCATCAGCAGAACCCTCTGTGTTCTCTGTTCGTTGTCATCCTCTCAACTCTATTTCCTCCGTAGTCTTGCTGCACTGCTTCCTTTGTTGCCAGTCAGAACACCTCTCCTTGGGGAGCAGCGATTTATTTTTGTGAAAGGGAAATCCCAAAGAAAAGAGTGTCACTATAAGACAACTATGAACAAGTGACAGCTTTATCCATTTTCACCTCTGCTCATGTCGGAGGGAGCAGAAGGGCTGTTGGAGACAATTTCCCAGAGGAAGGACCACCTGGGTGTGTCCAAGGCATCCAGAAAGGAGGAGGGGAGGGATCTGGGTAAAGGAGCATCAAATGCAGAGGGGCGTTCAGGCTTCTACAAACATAGCCCATCAATCCTGGGGTCAGAGGGGAGACAGAGAAAGAGAGAGAGGCAAGGGATGCAGGGAAAAGGGAGGATTTATGCTACCCTTAAAAACTGTAACTGGGGGCAAATGGAGGAACTCCGGAGCATTTGAGGAGTAGGATGGGAGGGCAGTGCACGCAACTCTGTTGCCAAGGCTGCAAGGTGGTCCCTTTGATAGCTCTTGGGGGTGGGGGGCAGACAGCCTGGGGCATCTCAGGAAGAAGGATTGCTGGGGGGACACTCTGAGACACTGAGCACAGGAACGGGGACTGACCCCAAGTCATTGTATTTAACAAAGAGGAAAACATGTGGCTGAGATAAAGACAGAAGATGCCCTTCATCCCAAGGCTCAGCCATGGGCTTCCTGGATGGCTCAGCTGATAAAGAACCCACATGCTGATGTGGATGATGCAGGGAACATGAGTACAGTCCCCGGGTCAGGAAGGTCCCCTGGAGAAAGGTGGCAGCCCACTCCAGTGTTCCTGTCTGGAGACTCCCATGGGGCTACAGTCCATGGGTCACAAAGAGTCAGACCTGAGCACACACATCACCCAAGGCTCAGCCACCACCACATTTAGAGCATCAGTATATTTGACAGAGACCATGTCCATCAGAAGGGAATGTGTGTGTGCACATGCACGTGCAATGGTGATCACGGTACATGCAAGCAGTGGCAGCCTGTGCTCTTCAGAGCCCAGTGAACCAGAGCTGGACAAGAGACACGGAATGGATTCCAGGCTCAGTAAGCAGTGGCCTGGCTGTGACCCGCTTCCTCCAGGGAATGCACGTGGGAGGGAGCTTGTGTTAATTAGCACATCATCAGATACTTGTGGAGAGCCCACTGTGTGCCCACAACACCTCCATCTGTGCTGAGAAAGCCCCATTTCTCACGGAGCTGGCCTCCTGAGGAGGGAGACAGAAATCCATCAAACAAGTTGAGTGCATGCTGGTGGGGGAAACATTAGGGTCTTGGTCAAGAAAGACCCTTCAGAGGGAATGGTGTCTGAGCCGAGATCCCAGTGGCTTGTGATGGTTAGGAAAAGAGCTACGTGGGCAGTGAAAAAGGCAAGTGGCAGTACTCTGCAGGAGGAGCGACCAAGAAAGAACACAGGACACTGCGGGGCGATAACTGCAGAGAGAGGTCAGGGGGTCCTGTGGGGTCTGTAGGGGCCGGTCAGGCTTATTTGATTTATAGGCAAGGTTCTGGAATGTCTGGAAAGTGAGGAGGTAGGTGTGAGATCTGAGCCCATCATTTGAGCTCGTCTGCAGAGAAAGCCCCTCTGTGAACCATTATCCTGTCTCCTCCAGGGGTGATGGGGAGTCTTCTAAACGAATAGATGGCCCTGTCTTCTCTCTCATCTGGGTTCCTGGGCTGCAGTCCTTAGATACGGGTCATGTCACAGCACTGGCAAATTGTGCTTTCTCATCTGCAGGGTGGAGCGCGTGGCTGCGCTCAGGTGATGGTCAAGGGCAGCACACCTGGGGTCACCTATCTGCAGGGCTCTTGTCCTGGCCCAGGTGGCATACTCCTCACCTCCTTCCACCAGCCCAAATTTCAGCCCCACTGCATACCACCGTGTGGGCCAACTGTACATGACGTATTAGACCCACTCACTTAACTTTTGAAAAGAGGGGAAGTGGGTGTGATTGTGTGAGTGTGTGCCAGGACATTCACAGATCACAAGGTAAAAACCCATCATGAACAGGACAGGGCAAAGACAATGTGCCTAGATTCAGGAGTGTTAATAACTGCTTTGACTAGACATCAGGCACAGGTTCTTACTAATGTTGAAAAAGAGAACATATTTCTTAAGGAAAGTGCATGGTTTTATGCATTAGAGATGTTAAATTAATAGATAGAAGGCTCACCTGGAGATGGCCTAATGGAGTAAATGAACTTTTGAGTCCGTTCCAGACTTTTGATTTAAGTCAGTGCATCTTCATGTATTGATCAATTTAAAACTTGTATTTGAAATATTCATGCACAGTAAATCATAGCCATTCCACATAAAAGCACTTAAACTAAAGCCTCCTT
This sequence comes from Raphicerus campestris, assembly GCA_006410735.1. Taxonomy (NCBI): domain Eukaryota; kingdom Metazoa; phylum Chordata; class Mammalia; order Artiodactyla; family Bovidae; genus Raphicerus; species Raphicerus campestris. Next base: position 16,444 of record SJYW01038335.1, read on the forward strand.
TTCCCTAAACTCCTAAGTGTGGTTCCCACTGGGCAATTGGCAACCAACAGAGTTATTCAGTAAATCACAGCTGTTTAGAATACATTAATATGTGAGTATAGGTAGATGTTACGTTCTTATGCTTGGTGAGTATAAAAGCTTCGGGTGGTTATTACTCCCCTGGTAAATTTTCCACGATTTTTATTTACATGCCATTAGATGGAAATTATTCTGGTTTTTGGTTTATCAGCTCCTAACTGTGCTCTCTTCACGCTTTCACTCTCTAAGCTGGCAGTTTAATCAGTCCAATCTGGAGGCTGTGTTTAGAGGTGGTTTTGTTTTTTTTTTTTTTTTTTTTGCTAAATGTGCATGTCCATTTCTCTTAAGGGACTCAGTGCTTTGGAAGTTAAGGCATCATGGTATACTTGGCCTGTGTCAGGGGGCTGCCAGTATTTCCACTGAGAAACCCTTGCAGTCATCACCATGTGGAGTTTCTTCATGGCCCCCGCCCTGAAGCTGATACGGCAGGGAGGTGCTGGAGTTGGCTTACCCGAGGTAGCTGCTGCTCAGAGCTGTAGGGACAAGGGACATGGATGGTCAGTCAGAGCTGTATGGAAGCCGGGCAGCTTGAAAAGGCACAAGCCATATCGCTTGTTCTCTTAATCGCCAGTCAGATGACTCAGATTGTACAATGACTCTTTTGCTTGATGTAGCACAGATTTTAGGATGAGCCCAGGGAGGTTATCCCAGAGATTGCCTCATTTTAGCTAGAGCTTCATGCCCCTCATGAAAGGATGGTACTGTTGCTTCCGAGGATAAACACAAGACTCAACTCTTATGTTGAGATCCAGCTCAGATCCACATGTGGGTTGAAAATGGGTTTTGAAGCAACATGGAGCAAAAGCTTGTTTCTGGGCACCTGTGGAATATGGTTTCCTCAGATTGCATCAGCATGTTTTGACTTGCATGAAGAACATCTATACTCTCCTAATGGTGTTTCTTTCTGCTTTATTGAGGCATAATTGACTAATAAACTTGTACGTATTCAAAGAATGCAACATGACAATTTGATATACACAAAGGATATAGTATTCTCACTATCGAGTTAATAAACACACGCATCACTTTACGTATTTACCTTTTATTTTTGGTGAGAACATGTGAATTTTCTTCTCTTTGGAAATTTCGCCTGCTGTCACCATGGTGCACATTAGGCCCGCAGACCTTGGTCATCTGATTACTGAAAGCTTATTCCTTTCACCAGCCTCTACCTGTTTCCCCCAGCTCCTACCCCTGGCTGCCACTTGTCTATTTTCTAATTGACTCAAGTTCAAGACCTTAACCAAGTCAAAATTAGAGGTTTACTTCTAGAAATGGTTATAAAGACCAGTGTCTCTTGCTTTCCTTAACCCAGATATTATCTGCCCCAGCTACAAAACTGTGACACCTGAGAGCTTTTAAAAAGCACTTTGAGATTATGATTTGTTGATTTAAGATAAGGACCAACATTGGTATCTTTTTAAGGCGCTCCAGATTATTCTCATCTGGAGCCAGAGTTAACAAAATGATGGAAACTGTCTGTAAGTGCTCTGATACTTAATTTTACAGTGTATACCACCAATGGTAATCTTCACTGCTCTACAATTAAAAGTGGTGACTCAGTTCAGTTCAGTCGCTCAGTCATGTCCGACTCTTTGCGACCCCATGAACCGCAGCACGCCAGGCCTCTCTGTCCATCACCAGCTCCCAGAGTCCACCTAAACCCATGTCCATTGTCGGTGATGCCATCCAACCATCTCATCCTCTGTATCTCCAGTAGCATATTGGGCACCTACTGACCTGGGGAGTTCATCTTTCAGTGTCCTATCTTTTTGCCTTTTCATACAATTTATGGGATTCTCAAGGCAAGAATACTGAAGTGGTTTGCCATTCCCTTCTCCAGTGAACCACGTTCTGTCAAAAGTGATGACTATTGCTTAATATTTTGAAATTCAAATTTTAATTCCTTTTTGGATCTTCTACATAAAAAAAATCATATATTGGAAATTACCTTGGAGTGTATCAGAATGAATACACAAAAACAAATCTACTGTGATAGTAACAAAGAAATGAGATATTTATCTCTTATTTTAGTTAATAGCTTATAGAATTGTAAAGCACAGAACATGCTAGGTATTTATAAATATGTTTAATTGATATCTTTTATAGGGAATTCAATCTAGTCTTATAAACTCTAATATCTTTGTTATTTTAATGTTTAGTCTTTAAAATGACTTAAAACATAATAGAATATATTTGTTAATTCAACTTGCAATACAAAGGCATGGAATTTGGCCTTTTACTCAAAGCATTTTTGAGAATATTCTTTTCTTTGTTTGAAGTAATTTATCTTTTCTGTTCAGAGTAATTTTTAGGCAATTCCAAAGACTGAGACCAAAGTTCCTACAGTGTGTTACGTTGCTTAATGCTAGTGTTAACTTTAGATCTGTATTGATTGCTATTGCTATTAAATGATAACATTGATTTAAAATTTAACTAGAACAAAATTCTTCTGTCATATGTTGATTTCCATTAATTATATGGAAAGATGTACTGAACACCTACTATTAGCAAGACATTGCAACATATAATATGAGATTGCAGTAAAGAGCATAGTATACATCTCCTGCATGAAGTAGTTTTTGGAACAAAGGGAAAGACCAGACTTGCTTACTTCTGCTATTGTGATTCTCATGTATTTTTTAATCTGTGTTTTTTGGGGATTGTTACTTCTGATCTTGGAATTGGACAGGATGGGCTCAAATTTAAAATATTAATATCAACTTTACCAATTTATTTGTTGAAGGAAAAGGTAATTATTAATTTTAACACCAACCTTTATCTTTATTTCTTTTTAAATTAAATATAATCACATAAAAATAGGTAATGGTAGAATACTAATACATGGTAGCTATAAGTTTTTGCAATGTTATATCAACCAATAATAATACATATTTTTAAGAATATATGAATTACATGATATATTAGGAATATATAAATCATAGTCGCAGGCATATTGTAAGCATTGGTTATGGGAAAGTGGTTAATAATTAACTGTCTCCACCTTCAGGAGTTTATAATTTAATTGGTAACTCACAATATATATTTGGGTCAGTTCCCCATTGAAAATGTAATCTCTCCAGGCAGACTTCATGCATATAAACAAGCTTTTATTTATTTATTTGTGAACTTCATGTTTACCTGAAATCCTAGGTTACAAGTAGACTTCGGTGAGAACATTTTGTCTAATCACAGAGAATACAGAGCTAGGATGATTGCTTTGGAGTTATCGGTGGGCCACAGAAGACTCACTTTATAGACAGAAGACAGATGCAGACAGGTATTTGATTCAGAGACAGGTCAAAGGATGGACAGATGGACAGGAATTCTGACATGGTTGGGAGCAGAGGACACAAAGTGTGAAGTGGACAAAGATATGCCTGAGTGAGTGTGAGGCTGAGAAGAATGGGGGAAAATCCAGACTGAAAAGACAATTTGAGAAGTACCAAAAAAACAAACAAACAAAAAAAAAAACAAGCATGCCTGGACAAAGTTTAATTCGATTTGACATCTGTGGAAGATCACAATTGAAAAGTATGCTTGGGCCAGAATGTGACTGACGCTATAAGGAACCCAAAAAGCTGTGTGTGGACACCGGGAGCTTCCTGAAGGTCACCTGGTCAGGCCTGACCTTCGAGGCTGGATGATAAAAGGTTCAGAGAAATCAGCATGTCATTGCCACAAGGAACTCAGACTATTGTAGGGCATGTGGTTCTTTCTAAACTTGCCTACACATTCAGAGAACAGAAATGTGGCATAGTGTCCATTTCCCAATGAGATGCTTAGACAGTCCTTATTATTGACATATTTTCATCATGCCAGAAGGGATCTATCTGCACTATTTACACTGAATAATTCAGGTTTGAACAAAAAGTTAATCCCAAAGTCAAACAATGCATATCACAGGCATGCAGGAATAAGTCTGCCTACTGCAAACTCTAGAGCCAATGGAAATTGGATCACATTTTATTTACTAAGATCTTGGGTAAAAAGAGCATCATGTCTGTTGTGAGATGTGCATAGTATGGTGATTAACTAGCAAGTCTGGACTAGGCAATCTCACCTTATAAACCCTCTTGTGACACCATCTCCTTTCCCGTCTTTCACTGTAAAACCTCTTGAAAGGATGCCCTACAGATATCCTAAGCCCCTGGCATCCAGCCTTGTGGTCCAGAACCTCTGAACTGCCAAGCCCTGTCTTATTCACGTGACTTCTCCCGCTTCTTGATAACCCACACATGAAGAACCTGGATTAGGTTTTGCCCTCGTCCCACTCTGTGCTCCTTGTATGGGGCAGTGTCTCCCTCCTGAGCCTGGGGAGCGGATGCTCAGATTAGGACCCAGGAACCACTTGCCACTCCTTCCTTACTTCCTTTTACACCTTCCTTGGGTGCAGATTCCACCCCTCTTCCCCGCTACATGTCATGGTGTCTACACCCACATTCCCTTCACTTGTCTCTGCACCATTGCATCAGATCCCAACATCGCAATGCCCACTGATCCTTGTGTCTTTACTGTGCAGACACCCTTCCCCCTCCTCTCCATCCATAAACCACACCATCCTTCTCGGTGTGCTAGAGTGATGCCGCCTACTTCTGAGAGCTCCTGCTTGTTTCTCTATCTGTCACATAGTTCTTGACTTGTGTTGTAGTTCAGTCACCAAGTTGTGTCAGACTCTTTGTGACCCAGCAGGAGACTGCAGCACATCAGGCCTCCCAGTCTCTCACCACCTTCCGGAGTTTGCCCAAGTTCATGTCCACTGAATCAGTGATGCCATCCAACTATCTCATCCTCTGTCACCCTCTTCTTTTGCCTTCAATCTTTCCCAGCATCAGGGTCTGTTAATTAGTCTTTAAGTTTGTGCTGATCAGTAAAGTAGCCACTGGCCACATGTGAGCGCTCAACACTTAAAATGTGGCTGTTTCAGAGATGAGCTGTAAGTATTAAAGGCCTTGGATTTCAGTGATAATGTGAAAAAATAAATAGCTAAGACATTACAAGTTGAAAAGATGATGTCTTTTTATCATTTTAAATATTTTTAAACTTTTTGATCAGAAAATTTTAAATTGCATAAATGGTCACATATGTGGCCCACACTTTATTTTACCAGGCAGCTCTGGTGTAAGATTAGAAGTCAAATATTCAAAATATCAACTTTGCCAATTTCTTCCAGAAAAAGGTAATTATTATCTTTAATATCTACCTTTATATTTCTTTCTTTTTTAAAATAAATGTAATTATTTAAAAATAGGCAATACCTGGTAGGAAATTAATACATGATAGCTATAATTTTTTAATAGTTATCAACCAATAATAATAGATATTTTTTTCTTTCATTAATTTGTATTTATTAACTGTTCTTTTACTTATTTTTTCTCTTTTTATTTATTATTATTTTTTTTACTTTATTTTACTTTACAATGCTGTATTGGTTTTGCCATACATCAACATGAATCTGCCATGAGTGTACACGTGTTCCCCATCCTGAAGCCCCCTCTCACCTCCCTCCCCATACCATCCCTCTGGGTCAATCCAGTGCACCAGCCCAGAGCATCCTGTTTCATGCATCAAAACTGGACTGGCGATTCATTTCACATATGATATTACACATGATTCAATGCCATTCTCCCAAATCATCCCACCCTCTCCCTCTCCCTCAGAGGCCAAAACACTGTTCTATACATCTGTGTCTCTTTTGCTGTCTCATATACAGGGTTACCATTACCATCTTTCTAAATTCTATATATATGCATTAGTATATTGTATTGGTGTTTTTCTTTCTAGCTTACTTCACTCTGTCTAATCGGCTCCAGTTTCATCCACCTCATTAGAACTGATTNTCTGTGTCTCTTTTGCTGTCTCGCATACAGGGTTACCATTACCATCTTTCTAAATTCCATATATATGCATTAGTATATTGTATTGGTGTTTTTCTTTCTAGCTTACTTCACTCTGTCTAATCGGCTCCAGTTTCATCCACCTCATTAGAACTGATTCAAATGAATTCTTTTTAATGGCTGAGTAATACTCCATTCTGTATATGAACCGCAGCTTTCTTGTCCATTCGTCTGCTGATGGACATCTAGGTTGCTTCCATGTCCTGGCTATTATAAACAGTGCTGCATTGAACATTGGGGTACACGTGTCTCTTTTATTCTGGTTTCCTTGGTGTGTATGCCCAGCAGTGGGATTGCTGGGTCATATGGCAGTTCTATTTCTAGTTTTTTAAGCAGTCTCCATGCTCTTNCTGCTGAGTTTTCCAAATTTGCTGAGGATAAGGAACAATACAGCTTTTTATAAAGACATTATTTTTATGGTTTCTACTAAAACAAATATACTAACTTAGGTATCCAAATAAAATAAAATTTAAAGATACTCTAGAATAAAATAACAAATTATAATATAATACACAAAATAAATATAAAAAGGGAAATATAATAAAGCTGAAATCAAACCCCCAAGTTTCATCAATACAAAGAGGTTTTAATAACCTGTTAACAGAAAGACAGTATAAAATATTTCCACAAAGAAAAAGCCAACGTAAAACACATGAAAAACAAAGTGATTCAAAAAAGCTAAAGTATTTTAAAAATGTGTAAAGTCGATCAGGTAGGTGCAAACTTTAAAAGCAGCTATGGAAATCTAGATAATCAGCAAAATTATTTTGAATATAGATCCCCTTTGAATACAATCCTAAAAGTATTAAACAAAAGCAAGAAGGACACTTTATGATACAAAAGAACATCATTTACAATAACAGCATAACAATTTTGAATATATATGCACCAGATATGAAATCAACCAGCTCATAGGCTTAAAATACAGAACATACAAGGAGAAACTTATAGAATCACACTAATCATAGTTGACATTCATATATATATCTTAATTCAAGATGGTTTGGGTGGACAAAACAATAAGAATATAGAAGACTTATAAACATAATTCTTATACAAGAATGTATAGCAATGCCTTCCTCCTAACAATGCATTTATTTTTTCAAGAACTTGGAACACTGTCCCAAACTTTCCATAAATTAGGTCACAGAGAGTACTTCAGTACGTCCCATAAAGTGGAAATAAAACAAAACATATTTTAAGTAAACAAATTATAGACACAGTTTAGAAAACCATTTCACCTTGACATTTTAATTCTCTTTGATGCAACTCTTGGGTCTCAGGAGATTATATACAAAATGTCAGAATTTCTTTCAGAGGTGATAGTAATAAGAAGCACTACATACCAAAATTTGTGAGGTCAATTAGAGCAATGGCAACAAAAATTTCCAAATCATAAAGATGTATATGAATAAAATAAATAATAGAAATAAATGACTATAATAATGGTCTCAACTTGAAAAAAAAATAGCTGTGTTTGAAAAAGCAGAAGAAATTATAAGAGTAAGAGAAGAAATGTTAGAAATAGAAGAAGAAAATGATGACAAATAATTCTAAAACACTAGTTAGCTTAATTTACTAGATGGGAATAAAACAGTGTAAAAATTATGCAAAATATAAATGGTTGAGAAGATATAATTGTATTCATAGGAGACTAGTTGCATCAGTTCAGTTCAGTTGCTCAGTCGTGTCCAACTCTTTGCAACCCCAGGACTTCAGCATACCAGGCTTCCCTGTCCATCACCAACTCGAAGAGCCTACTCAAACTCATGTCCATCGCATTAGTGAAGCCACCCAACCATCTGATCCTCTGTCATCCCCTTCGCCTCCCTCCTTCAGTCTTCCCAGAGTCAAGGTCTTTTCCAGTGAGTCAGTTCTTTGCATCTGGTGGCTGAAGTACTGGAGTTTCAGCTTCAGCAGGTTAGGTGGTCTGGCATTCCCAACACTTTAAGAGGTTTCCACAGTTTGTTGTGATCCACACAGTCAAAGGTTTTGGTTGCATACCTCTATGCAAATAAATTTAAAATACATAAATAAAATAATTACATAAAATAATTAATTTTTCTAAGGAAATATAATTTACCCAAAACATCCCCAGTAGACAGAGAATGTTTAAGACAACCATCAGAGGAAAAAACATGAAAAAAATGTCAAAGAAGTAGTCACAACAATTACCAGGTCATTATTCTTTTACTAGACAATTCTGTTAGACCTTTAGAAATCATATAAATCTAATACTGTTATTCCAGAAAACAGGAACAAAAGTTTTCAAAAATACATAATGAAGATTATACTCAAAATCTTCTTACTTATCACACTATGAATATGGATAGAAAGATCCTAAAGAAAATATTATTCGATGGGGTTCAACAACATATTAAAAAATTATATATCATACCAAAAGGAACTTATTTCACAAATATAAAGATGATTCAATATTAGGAAATCCATTCATGTAATTATCTGTAATAATAAGCTTAAGGAGAACAAAGAAAACATTTGATTATTGCATATTATGCTGAAGAATATATTATGCTGCAGCATAACATATTATGTTGTGGTAAGAGTCAATAGCTATTTCTAACTCAAAGGAAATGATTTAATAAATAATCAATTGATATTTCCTTAAAATAATAACACATATACCTCATTCCAAATGCCAATGTCCCACTTAATGGAGAAAGACTAGAAATCCTCTTGCTAAAATCAGGAATAAGATGAGAACTCCTCTCTCTACTTCTTTTAATGCTGAATTAAAGATCCTAGGCTTTGCAGTCAGAAATAAGAAAACAATTCTAGGCATTGAAATTGAAAATGAAAAGCTCTTAAAATATCTCATTGAAATTGATATAACTTTGTGTCTGTAAAACCCAAGAGGTTTAATGCTGAAATAACGTTAGTAAGAAAATTTACTCAGATAGAAGGATATAAAATTAGCATATAAAAATCAATAATATTTATTTACACAAACACTAGCAGTTAAGAAATAAATATAGCAAAAGAGATGATATCTTCATTTACAATAACAAGAAAAGATGAAGTACTTAGAAAATGGCCAAATGAGCAGTGCAAAAACTTACATGGGAAGGACTTAAAAAAGAAAGAAAGAAAGAAAAATCTCCTGAAAGTCACACAGGTAGTTTTGAGCAAATAGAAAGATCTCTTTATTTTGGATAAGAAAACTCAGCATCATAAAAATGTCACTTCTTCCAAAGTTAATATATAAATTTGTGACAATAGCAATAAAAATCTCCACAAGAACTTTTTATTCTGCAGCTAGCAATCTGATTCTAAGATTCATATGGAAAAATAAATAAGCTGTAATAGCTTAGAGAAGGCCTGCAGAAGAAAAATTAGCACAGAAGATGTGACTGCACCAAATATAGAGTAAACTGTACTGTGTCACGCTTCTCTTTACTATAATTAGAAACAAGTGATATTAGTGTATGAAGAAACAGACAAATGCAAATAGAAAATCCAGAGTAGATTGAAGTACAAAGAAGGATTTAGTGCACTATGAAAGTGATATTTCAAATCACTGAGGAAATATGCAATGTTTACCCATTGACAACAGGATAGTCATTTGGAAAAAGATCAATTGCAAACATACCCTGGACTCTTTCTTCTTTTGGGCTGCATAGGTTTCTCCACCTTCCAAGGAAGTGGGGGAGCAGGGATGCAAACCAAAATACACTGCAGTATTTGCACTGAAATGGAAATGCTAGTTTTGGTACATTTTCTGGACTGACTGATGCTCTCATTGACCTAATTTCCACAGTGCAGGAGACTAAGAGGACAGAAAATAAGTTAAACTGCTTTTTAAGAAAACAGACTGATCCAGGATGTGGAGTATTTATACAACAGTTGGTACACACTGCTGTATTTAAAATGGATAACCAACAAGGACCTACTTACTGCTTAATGTTACGTGGCAGTCTGGATGGGAGGGGAGTTTGGGGACAAATGGATACATGCATGTGTATGGCTGAGTTCCTTTGCTATTCACCTGAAAATATTGCAGCAGTGTTAATCAGCTATGCCACAATACAAAATGAAAAGTTTAATAGAGAAAAAAAGACAGTTGTCCTAGACTCTGCCAAATGTCAATATCAAGAAACAAACAAGGAGAGGATATTGTTCTAAATTAAAGGAAAAAGAAGACCTAATGTAATATGTTGGCTATGATTAGATCTTTGCGTAAAGACAAAAGCTCTATACAAAATATCCTTGGGATCACTTCAAATTTCTTAGGTGAAGTCATGATGCTTTGGTTACGTATGTAATGTCTTCTTAGGAGATGATGATTATATACATGAGGTCCGTGTATATAATTTTTCTGTTTTATATGGGTCATTGATATTCCTATTGGCTTCATCTCAGGTGTGTGACTGTTTTTGTAAAGGCCAGGCAACTGACCATGGACCTTAAGTTATCTGCCTCCAGACTTTTCCCTCTTTAGATGAAGTAAGTGCCTGAAGAAAGGTAGAATCTGTCAGCTTCAGGAAAAGTAAGAAAAAGAATTTCAGAGATGTTGGCTGAGGTCCTCACCAAAAATGGTTTTCTAGTGATAGCACAGACTCTGGATCTTGCACACGTGTGTCCTTAGTCATGTCTGACCCTTTGAAACCCTGTGGACTATAGCCTGCCAGGTTCCTTTGTCCATGGAATTCTCCAGGCAAGAATATTGGAGAGGGTTGCCGTTTCTTCTTCCAGGGGATCTTCCCAACCCAGGGGTTGAACTCACGTCTTTTGTGTCTCCTGCATTGACAGGTGAGTTCTTTACCACTGAGTCACTTGGGAAGCCGTCCGAGGATCTTGATTACAGGCTTATTTGCATCTGACTTTTCCATATGCCAGTAGTGTGGAGTAGAGCTGAGTTTGGCCATGTTGCTTCAACAAAGGTGAGGGTGTCAACACAGGAGTAGACACTGGGTGTTTTGAGGTGTACTTTGTTGCAGCTTGATTTTGAGTTCAAAAGTATTGGCCTTAGAATATGTTCATGAGTCTTCCAAAAACCTCTGTGGATGCTGGCAGGCTACAGATGCACAAAGGTGTTAATAAGCAAAGAAGACAGAAGCAAATATTCATTAGAGGGTAAGACTGTCTTTCCATAATCAGGCCTTTCAGGTATCAATAAGCACAACGATATTTGCTACTCTTCAATATTCAGTTCCTGACTACTGGACGTGACTGAGGTTCTACTTTTAAATTGTTGATGCCCAGAGGAGTCTACCGCGGGGGTCAGCTGTTCCAAACTGTATTCCTTATTTAGGCTGAAGATAGAAATTGTAGAGATGTTACTTTTGTCTGAGAGACCACAACGGTGGAATTTTTGCACTTTTGACTCTAGCAAAAAAAATTAATAAATAAAAGAGCACAGATAAGGAATATTAAACATAGAATGAGAAGGATGAGGATGATAGTAGATAACATTAAATCTTGTTTAAATATTAGAATAATGTGAAGTGATTCACTGGATAGGAATCCAATTCTAGAAGGAAAACAACTTTTTTGAATGGTGTCTGTTTTGGTAGACCCAGAAATCATTGATTTGGAATATTCATACCTATTTCAGAGCTCTCTGCAGGCTAGATCTCAAATTTCCCCCAGTGGTTCCCTTATAGACAGTGATTGGTCTCCTCATGAAATTGGTAATGGATTTTCCTGATGCATTGCTGATCTCCTCCCCACATCCCTGGTGGACCATAGGGTTAGCCCAGTTTAAGAGAACAGAAAAGTTGGAGAAGGTAGTAGAGAGGTAGGTGAGCATGGGATGCTTCTTCATTATGAATGTTTTCTTCCATATGGAGGTAATATCAGTAAAGTAATACACGTTCTATTCTACAGCTTTTTCCTCTCTCCTCCGAGGAAGAAGAGGCAGTTCATTGGGTTGGGAATTTTGGAGAAATAAAATGGACGTCTATGGTGACCTTCCTCTTCCTTTCTCTTGAGAGCAAGCTGTCCACAGACATCATGCATTTGACCCTTTTGCCTCCTGAGCTTTGGCCAGGGTCAGCCTCTCCCTGGGTGTGAGTTCTGATCCAGCCTAGAGCTGTGGGTGATGGATGGATGACTGTCCATAAGATTCAGTATTAGCACCTGCCTATAGTTATGAAGGCATAACTCCAGTATCAATCAGAAAAGGAGCAATATTTAATAGTAAAGAGCACCCTGGCCCCATGACTTAGATCTGAGCCCTGCAATTTACTAGTCATGTGAGCTTGGTCCAATTATTTAATACATCCTTGCTTTAGTCTTATTTATATGTAAAATGGGATAATAATATTACTTTTCATAGGTCTTTTATGAAGATGAAATGAGTTAATATATGTAAATCACTTAGAAAGCACTACTTGAACCATGAAAAATTTGATGTTTTAGCAGTTATTATGAGCATTATCAACTGTAAGTAATATTTCTAATTTTGTAGGATTTTTCTTTTCTCATTTCTCAGTTGGTTTTCAGATCAGCTGGGAAAGAAAGGTACTGTTTTGCTATGTCCTTAACACTCATATACTGTATATAAACTATAAATATGCCCAACTTTCTCCTGTAAAAAAGACCTGGGAGTCTTCCATGCCCTCCTAGGTATCTATTACATAGAAACTGTGTAAAAATTTAGAGAACCATTAATGTCATCTTTTTCAGATGCTGCTGGTGAAATGGCATCTAATAATGCCAAAGAATTTGACATTAGACTCAGTCAATCCCTTTCTAATTAGATCATGCTTACAATTATAGAAGAGTCGTGTCTACTTAACTCTTTACCAAGTAAGTGAACTAATTTTAATAACATTCAACTGAATGTAATTTTGCCTGGTGAATGTGAGTCTACACAGTGTCAATGCTTTCTTAATATGCTTCCTGAATATGCTGATATTTCGCAAGAGGGAACATGTACCTATGTTATCATACCTCCATCTGTCACCATCATGGCTATTTTTAGCAAAACTACAAAGTTCTGTCAAATGGATTTCATCACTGATTAGTTTTCAGCTCTTCTAGAATCTCCCACTTTTATATAAAGGTCATTCTAGTGAGAATTTGAGACTCATGATTTTATCCAAAAATCTTTTAGATCTGTAATTAATTGATCAATTACCAAATACTTATTGTGAATGTAATTTACTAGATTTTATGTGTTCCGTACAAAAACATAGAGATGCTTACAGCCCTCAAGTAGAACATGNGTCATTGATTTGGAATATTCATACCTATTTCAGAGCTCTCTGCAGGCTAAATCTTAAATTTCCCCCAGTGGTTCCCTTATAGACAGTGATTGGTCTCCTCATGAAATTGGTAATGGATTTTCCTGATGCACTGCTGATCTCCTCCCCACATCCCTGGTGGACCATAGGGGTAGCCCAGTTTAAGAGAACAGAAAAGTTGGAGAAGGTAGTAGAGAGGTAGGTGAGCATGGGATGCTTCTTCATTATGAATGTTTTCTTCCATATGGAGGTAATATCAGTAAAGTAATACACGTTCTATTCTACAGCTTTTTCCTCTCTCCTCCGAGGAAGAAGAGGCAGTTCATTGGGTTGGGAATTTTGGAGAAATAAAATGGACGTCTATGGTGACCTTCCTCTTCCTTTCTCTTGAGAGCAAGCTGTCCACAGACATCATGCATTTGACCCTTTTGCCTCCTGAGCTTTGGCCAGGGTCAGCCTCTCCCTGGGTGTGAGTTCTGATCCAGCCTAGAGTTGTGGGTGATGGATGGATGACTGTCCATAAGATTCAGTATTAGAACTTGCCCACAGTTATGAAGGCATAACTCCAGTATCAATCAGAAAAGGAGCAATATTTAATAGTAAAGAGCACCCTGGCCCCATGACTTAGATCTGAGCCCTGCAATTTACTAGTCATGTGAGCTTGGTCCAATTATTTAATACATCCTTGCTTTAGTCTTATTTATATGTAAAATGGGATAATAATATTACCTTTCATAGGTCTTTTATGAAGATNAGATCTGAGCCCTGCAATTTACTAGTCATGTGAGCTTGGTCCAATTATTTAATACATCCTTGCTTTAGTCTTATTTATATGTAAAATGGGATAATAATATTACTTTTCATAGGTCTTTTATGAAGATGAAATGAGTTAATATATGTAAATCACTTAGAAAGCACTACTTGAACCATGAAAAATTTGATGTTTTAGCAGTTATTATGAGCATTATCAACTGTAAGTAATATTTCTAATTTTGTAGGATTTTTCTTTTCTCATTTCTCAGTTGGTTTTCAGATCAGCTGGGAAAGAAAGGTACTGTTTTGCTATGTCCTTAACACTCATATACTGTATATAAACTATAAATATGCCCAACTTTCTCCTGTAAAAAAGACCTGGGAGTCTTCCATGCCCTCCTAGGTATCTATTACATAGAAACTGTGTAAAAATTTAGAGAACCATTAATGTCATCTTTTTCAGATGCTGCTGGTGAAATGGCATCTAATAATGCCAAAGAATTTGACATTAGACTCAGTCAATCCCTTTCTAATTAGATCATGCTTACAATTATAGAAGAGTCGTGTCTACTTAACTCTTTACCAAGTAAGTGAACTAATTTTAATAACATTCAACTGAATGTAATTTTGCCTGGTGAATGTGAGTCTACACAGTGTCAATGCTTTCTTAATATGCTTCCTGAATATGCTGATATTTCGCAAGAGGGAACATGTACCTATGTTATCATACCTCCATCTGTCACCATCATGGCTATTTTTAGCAAAACTACAAAGTTCTGTCAAATGGATTTCATCACTGATTAGTTTTCAGCTCTTCTAGAATCTCCCACTTTTATATAAAGGTCATTCTAGTGAGAATTTGAGACTCATGATTTTATCCAAAAATCTTTTAGATCTGTAATTAATTGATCAATTACCAAATACTTATTGTGAATGTAATTTACTAGATTTTATGTGTTCCGTACAAAAACATAGAGATGCTTACAGCCCTCAAGTAGAACATGCTATAGTCAGAGAAACACAACACGGAGATGTTTTAGAAAATAATGAGAATTAAAAGAGAGTACGCATGTCACTGTGTCACTGAAAACAGACAAATCTTGTAAAAACAAAACAAAACATAAAAGCACTTTCAGTACAAAAACAACATTCCTCCCCTCCCCAAAGCAGCTGGCTGGGACAAAAACTTCTGTCCATAATTATACAAGTTTTCTCAAACCTTCCTTGGGAAATACATTAAAATGGCAATAAATAAATGGAATCTAAGTACTTTAATATCCCCTGAAGTTTATCGAATCCCCTTCCCTTTTGTTGCATTAATTCTGTATGTAACATTCTGCTGGAAAAAACATTCAATCTTATTTGAATGAGATTCAGTGATCTCAGGCTTTTCTGCAATCTTCTGGTGCTGAAGGTACTATTGACTGGTCATGATTTAAGCCAAAATCTGATTCCCTCTACTTTCTGATTATTGTCGTCAATTTTTGCTCTTGCAGTCACAAGGAATACATTTAATACATCTTTCATATGACAACTTCTTGAATACTTGAAATCACCTATAATTAAGTCTTCTGTACTCCAGGAAAAAATTTCTAATTTCTAATTATTCTATATATATGTATATAATTATGCCATCTTATTTTTATCATCCTTCAGGAATATGTTCCGATCCTCTGATATACCTTTTAAAATATGTGCCCAGGTAATAAACAAGTGACAAACAAGTAATAAATGAAATATTCCTTCTTATTAAGGATACCATATGTGAATTGACTCATCATAACTTTCATTTAGCTATGTGGAAACAATGTCACAACCTGACTTAAAATTACTTTAATGTCAACTTAAATTCAAAGACCCGTATCGTCCTTTCACTGTAATTTTGTAATAGATTTGTGAGTGCCCAAATGTGCAAAAACAGTTAAAGATAAACAGGTAATTTTCAGGACATTTAGCACAATTTCCTCAATTTAAAAATGAAAAGGTTCAAGGTAAGAGGTTACATGACTTGTCAAGATTTTATAACCAGTATAATGAAGTTCAATTTCCCTTCTTGGGTTATTTTTTTTCTGTGAAATCCTCTACTTTGTTTTATTTTGAAAGATCATCATCTAGTTATTTGGGTATTGATAATCTTCCCAGATGTTTTGGCCTAAAATTTCTTTGTAGGCTTCACATTTTAATGTTGGAGTCAAGACGAGAAGCTTGTGAATGGGAATAAGGAAAAATGCCTACATCTTTAAAATTCTATCTGACTAGAATCCTATAGCAACTAAACCCTCCGGATATTTAATATCATCTACCAATGTTATTATTGTTCAAACTTTCTTTAGTCATACTGGATAATTTAAGAGTATCTCTTAAAAATCATTAAAGCAGCATCCCTTAAGTTATAACACACAAATAGGCTTCTGCCTGGAACAAAAATACACCAAATTGCTTTCATAGTAAAAAAAAAAATTTCTTGCTAGTAAATTGACCCCACACAGCCTGTATTAGTTCTGGAAATGCTTTGTATGGTAATGACAGGCAGCCTGCTATGCTGTCTATAGCTAATAAGAGAAGAACAACACCAGATTTTGACAGATGACTGTCAAAACCTACATGCTCATGGAGGAGAACTGGAGGGAGAGAAACCAGTTGGTTACTTAAGGCAGTTGTGTACAATGCCAAGCATATCACAGACACAAGACATTCGCAGTGAGAGGTTTACAGCTCTTCTGTTCTAGCCAAGTAGGTGGTATTGCTATCTGTCAGCTGAGTGAATGGTTCAGTCATGGCAGTAGGCTGTAATGAATTAGACAATCTCAGCTGAACTCACAAGCACTTCTATAGGAATCCATGAAAGGTCTTCCTCCGTCTAAAACCAGTGCTTACATTGAGAAGGAAAACTAGGGAAGCAGAGGCAAATCTCTGTGCCTTCTCAACCTTTCTTTCACTGTTGTTACTTTTTAACTTTTTATTTTACATTGAAGTTTAGGGCTCTCCTGGTGGCTCAGACAGTAAAGCATCTGTCTACAATGCGGGAGACCAGGGTTGGATCCCT
Organism: Raphicerus campestris; assembly: GCA_006410735.1. Taxonomy (NCBI): domain Eukaryota; kingdom Metazoa; phylum Chordata; class Mammalia; order Artiodactyla; family Bovidae; genus Raphicerus; species Raphicerus campestris. Next base: position 33,426 of record SJYW01038335.1, read on the forward strand.
GGGTTGGGAAGATCCCCTGGAGAAGGAAATGGCACCCCACTCCAGTACTCTTACCAGGAAAATCCCATGGATGGAGGAGCCTGGTAGGCTACAGTCCATGGGGTCGCAAAGAGTCAGACACGACTGAGTGACTTCACTTCGCTTAATGGCCGATTCACAATGCTGTGATAGTTTTAGGTGCACAGCAGAGGGACTCAGCCATGTGCATACATGTGTCCATTCTCCCCCAAACTCCNTCTGGGATGAAACTTTTTTCTACCTAGAAAAACCATGTGTGTCCTTTGACACCTAGCTCTTGAGTCATGTCTGCTGATACGAATTTTGTAAACTTCTCCCTGCTTTCAGGAAGAACTAACAGATATGGTCCTTCCTTCCTGTCTGTCCATAACCCTTGGTGTTGATTGTTGGTGTAGCAGTTGCCGTCTTCTTATCACACTCACATTTTTTACTTCTCACAACAGATTGTGAGATTCTTAAAGGCAGGAATTGTGTCTTACACTCACAGTAGGTGCTCATAAATTTCTGTCACATGAGTGATGCTTGAATAAACATTATACATTGCTGTATCACCAACTGGGTAGAGTGATCCAGCTGGCGGAACGTGCACGAAACACAATGGCTGCAATTACTGCGATTCTGGTTTCATTAAATTGGGTTTATGCCTGTCTTAAAAAAAAAAAAAAAACCTCTAGCATAAATCTGAGAGTGATTACTAATGCCTCTTTTCTTAGAATAAGGAAAATCACACATAATAAATTATGGTGGAGTTCTTTGAGAAAAAAAGAACAGATGCCTTAAAACAGAGGTACAATGCCAGTTGGAAAACCTTCTGTACCAAGCACTGATAGTGCTTCCTGCTCACTTTCTTGCATCATCTTTGCTCCCCTTACAGCCCAGAGATTTTCTTGCCCTACTCTGACTCCTAAATGAGCCAGTTTATTTGTCTTTCATTGCCTCTTTTTCCCCTCCCCTCCTCCGACCCACTGCTATTTCAGCCTTGGCCCCGTCTCTCACTCTTTCCCTCTGCTGCAATTAAATAACTTCCTGAGGTTTTTTATTAGGTTATTCTTCCAGAAGGTAGACTAGTGCCTAGGGGTATTAAAGAATAAAAACACTAAAAAGGACAGCCTAGACATTTTCTGTTGAAAGCAGTCACCATGTGCACACACAGAGAGCAGCAGGAGGGAGGGAGAGGGAGGAAATTGAAGGATTAGGAAGCTTGCATATTGCATTTAACTGCTCTTTCCACCTGTATAAACACAAGGCATCAAGCAGCTTTAAAGAGAGTTGCTGTCCATCTCCGCATATTAAGAACTGTATCCAAGAGCTTCAGATGGAGCATTGGGACTGCAGAGTAGGAGGTGGGTGGGCAATGGGTCATCATGACTCCCTAGACACAGAATCTTTAGATGCCTCTGTGGGACAATGATGCTCCTTTACAAAATCTCTGATTAAAATAGCCACTACCTGGAAGCCAGAGGTGAGGAGGAGGGGAGATCTTCACTTCTATAGTCAAAGTAAAAAATTAGAAATAATTAAAATGTGTTTTCTCTGCCTTCCCATCACCTTTTTTCTGTCTCTCCTTCTGTACCTGAATGTCTCATCTTTCCTCCCTCATCCTAAGAATATTCTAGACTAGAATATTGATGGTGCCTCTGGTTTCTTGAAACCCCAACCCTTATTTAGCAAATCGCACTCTGAAAACCAGATCTTAGATTGTAAAGTTATTCAGTCTCTCTGTATCTATTCCACTATTTCCTCATTCTAACTCATATTATCTATTGGTTTAGGATAATTTTTTTTTTTTTAATTAGCACACACAGAGTTAGGAGAACTGAATGCTGACTCAAAGCTTACATTCTTTTGTGATCATTTCAATTTTTATCCAAGTTTTATTACTGAATGCAAATATATGTCCAGAAAATATAGAACAGTTTCCTGGTGCCTTGTCAATTGGCTTCTGTGAGCTATGACTTTTCAGATACTCTGTCCCTTACCCTCTTCATTCTCCTAGTATAGTGGTAACAATAAGGAGAAGCTGCTAAAAATCTCTGTTGAGTTCATGGAGGGCAATTGCCAACGAAGACACAATTGGGGATATGCTAAGAGGGAGAATATACATTATATTTTGACTTTAGTTATGGACACATAACGATCGCTTTTGACATCTTACATCAAAACCCGAGGAGTATGGGAAACTGACATGTACTGAGCTTGCAATAGTTATGAGGCCAAGTGTTAAGTGTCTTTGTGTTCAATATTTTAGATCATGTTGTTTCCTTTATTACTCTTAATAGCATTGCACAGTGGGTGATCTTAGCCTCATTTTCACAGAAGATAAATCATCCATGATGTATGCTGGTGAGTGGTGGCATTCGAACATGATCCAAGGCTCTCTAATCCCAAGTCCACACTCTTTCTATCACATGATTTTTGCTGTTTAGTTCAGTTCAGTT